>CAUYRH010180698.1:0-108207 GCA_963574655.1 Perodicticus potto
TGGTGTCATAGCTGGTTTCGCGCTTTCAGTCTATCCCAACGGCCCCGGCACACGCTCCGCCCGCATCCCCCTCCCCCCCCCCCCCCCCCCCCCCCCCCCCCCCCCCACCGCCCCCCCCCCACCCGCCCCCCACCCCTCCCACGACTACCGCCCCGCCCCGCCTCCCCGCATGCTGGCGGGCCAGCTCCAGCTCCCGCAAACGACTCCCCCGCCCCCGCGCCCGGCCGCGCCGCCCCGCCCCCCCCGCCGCCCCCGCGCGCGGGCCGGCGCGCGGCCCGGCCCCGGCGCCGCCCCCCCCCCCCCCCCCGCGGCCGGGGGAGGCTGAGGGCACAGGTCCCAGAAAAGAGTAATGGCAGGTTGGGCCAGGCAAGTACACTGAGAATTCCAGAAAATTCCATATGGAGGGGACATCTTGAGCTAAGCCTTGGCAAGCCAGAAGCAGGAGTTTGATTGGTTTGACATCATGAGAACATATTGATAAATGAAGTTCTGTGTCTGGTAAGGAAAAAGGGAAGGATTAAAGAACCAGCTGGGAAAGTGTGTCTAGGAGTGAAGAAAACAGAGACTAGAAACACCCACTGCTAGGTCACCTGCTAGGTCACTTCTCAGTCCTGAAGGGCTCTCATATGGCAGAAGGTTTGATTGTCTCTGTGTGTCCCTAGCAGATAGACCTAGAGCTCAGGGGGAGGGGGACGTGGTGCACTGTGGGTGTTGGAGCTGTCCAACCAACCTTGCAATGGGTGCTTTCTGCAGGGGTGGAATGCTTGATACATTTCAGGGCTATCTCTCTGGACTGAGAACTTGACATGCCATCCTGGGAAAACTGGATGATCTTGGGGGAGTGCTGTTAAGCTTCCTGAGCTCAGTCTCTGGTCCCTGAGAAAACTGGCCCTGTCACATGTGCCGCATAGAGCTTGGTAGACTGAAACATGTTCATGGTCATCATCTCACTGAATCTGAAAATAATCCTGAGAAGGAGCCCAGCACATACCCATTCTACAGATGTGGAAACTCTGAGACTTAGAAAATTGCATGACTTACCCAAGCTTTATAGTTAAGTTGCTGTGCTGAGGCCATTCTTTGTGCTGACAAAACTATTTCAGGGATTAATCAAGTGGGTGATAAGAAGTAAGCAAGATGGGCGTACAAATTAGTGATTTCCTTTGGGGTAGATCTGAGACAGTGCTTTTCCCCAAACCAAGGACTGTGCTAAGGCCATTGTGAACTGTATTAATTATCCATAGCTATCTATTTCTGCTTAATGAATGAGTCCAAAATGTAGCAGTTTAAAGCAACGGGTATCAGGCAGGCACAGTGTCTCATCTGTAGTCCTAGCACTTTGAGAGGCCAAGGCAGAAAGATCACTTGAGGTCAGAAGTTTGAGACTAGCCAGAGCAACATAAAAAAATAGAAAAATTAGCTGACTGTGGTGATGTACACCAGTAGTTCCTGCTACCTGGGAGGCTGTGGCAGGAGAGTCACTTGGCCCAAGAGGTTGCTGTGAGCTATGATCATGCCGCTGCCGTCATGCTGGACAACAAAGTTAGACTTTGTCTCTTAAAAAGGAAAACAAACACACAGAATATTTATCATCACACAATTTCTCTGGGTCAGGAGTCTGGCTGTGGCTTACTGGGTACTGTGTGCCTCTGGCTCAAGCTCTGTTATGTGCTGCTGCCAACCTGTTACTGGAGACTGTGGCAACAGTCTCATCTGAGGGCTGGTGTGGGGAGGGAGGGTCTGCTGCTAGGCTCAGCCATGTGGTTTTCAGCAGGCCTTAGTCCCTCCCCACAGGGACTTCTCCATGAGCTGCCTCATGACACGGCTTCCCCTAGGGCTGGTGATCCAAGGAAAAGTGAGGGAGAATGTGAGAGAGGGCCCCCAAGAAGGATACCGAAGTGACATCCCATCAGTCTGTCCTAATTCACGCATTAGGAGCAAGTCACTACATCTAGGCCACATTCAAGTGGAGGGGACTACCCAGGGGTGTCGCATCAGGAGCCAGGGATGATCAGTGCATCTTAAGGACTTCCCACCATGGAGCACCACATGACCTCGGACTGGCACGGATGACTTGGACATCTGTACTAAGGAGAGCAAGGCAGGTGATGGATACAGGACCGCACCCAGGGCTAACATAGGCCAGAATGTGGCACGAGAGCTACACTGATCTACACTGAGCCATGCTGATCTCCTTCCTCACCCCTGCAAGGCCTCTGTCCCTGCTATGCCATCTGCCTGGACATGTGTGGGAGTAAGTTTGTGTATGTGTGCATATAGGCACACACACACATATACTTTAAAATTTTTAAATAATTATACATTATTGGCCCTTATCACTTAACATATAATATTTCACATATATTATATATTAAATGTTATTATTCATAATTATTTATTATCACTTGTTTGTCCCAGTAGAATGGGGAGAATTTATCTCTGTTGCTGGCTACTATCTTACAGCAAGTTTTTATTGAGAACTTCACTATGCTTTAGATTTGGGGGGTTATAGCTTTTAGCTGTCACTTGCCTGGGAGTTCAACAACTAAGAAGGAAGTAGGTCGTTTAAATCTGTTCTGATGGAAACTCATGGTGGACAAGTGTGGGTGTGTGGGAGCCTGTAGGAGGGGCATGCAGCTTGGGCAAAACAGGTCCCCTGGGGGAAGGTCCCTGTGAGTGGAGGTTAGAGGAAGAGTAGGAATTAGCCAGGTACAAAATAGAGGACCTATTTTCCTTTCTCATGGGAAAGAAGGGAAGAAAGGAAGGGAAGAAAGGAACCTGCAAGTTCAGGGTTAGTATCCCCATGTAAAGATAAGAAAAGCGAGGCTCAAAAAATTCAAGTTTGCCCTGACTTTCACAGCTAGAAGGTGAGCTGCTGAGGGGACAGATTTTGAACCCAGGTCGTCAAGGTCCCTGCCCGCCCCCACCTCTGTTCTTCCCTTTTTTTCTCACCAGGACACAGGTCCCTTTGTCCGCACTTTTAACTCACTGGATGCTGTCTATTTCTCACGTACCTCTCTCTCTCTTGGACTTTTAACTTTTTAACCCCTTGAAGTTGAACTTGTTTCTATTTAAAGGATCAAAAATGCCAGTTCTCTTTTTTCCTATTCCAGGACAAGGTAGGGACATCTATTCTTTTTTACCAGCCCATAGAAACCCATCAATGACTCATACTAAAGAAATAGGCTGCTGCCCTTGTTGGGGATTTCTCTATAAATAAAAAGATACATAAAAGCCTGAAGACACTTGAATTGTTAAAATTGCATTCACTTTCAAGAGGTTAGAAAGCTTACACAGTGAAGAGTAGCCTAAATAGGACATAAAGGACGTGGACCCATAAACCTGCCACCAAGAACCATCCCTTCCACCATTTATCCCTGACTCTTCCTATGGCCAGTTACATATATTCATTTGGCACTTTATGCTGTTTTGACACTCATTAGATTTTAATTAAAACAGGGAATATAAACTTTTGTTCAAAGATGAAACATTTTAAGAAATCCAGCTCCGTTTCATGGAAGGGGCAAGGCAGTGGTAAGAGAAGGAGACAGCAGACATAACAGACAGATGGGAATGTCAGTGAGGGAAGGAGAGCAAGGAGAGAAGCAGAGAGGGAGACTCGTAGGCACACAGGAAGAGCAGGTGAGCGTGGGAGGAGTGTCCGTCAGAGGCCGAGATGCCTGCCCATCCGTCCGCAGGTGGGCTGTGGGATGCATTCACCACTCAGGACTGCTCTGACCACAGTTCACAGATCTGCAGCCGCTCTTGGTCTTCAGTGCTGGAAAGATAGGTTTTTATTGGGATAAACAAAGTCACCCATCAGGGAATGCTCTTCCTGCCCTGCATCAGTAATGCGTATCATATCTGTGTCATTTTTCCTCTTCACTTGTTTCTATCCCATAATGTTAATGCTATCCTGCATAGCCTCTGCAGTGCCTCACACAGGTCCTTTCGTGTAGTAGGTGCTCAGTAAGTATCTTTTGAGAGGAGGAGGTGGGAGGTGAAGCTGAGGGGAAAGGAGGGAGCATTAGCAGCAGTGACTGCTAGGGGTCTGCTTGCTAAACTCGGGAGCCCCATGTTAACACCTGGCTGCTGCTTTTCCCAAGAGACACGCAGAAGCCTCGTTTAGGGCCTCTGAGGACAACAAAGGCTGATTCCAGGGGAATTTCAGAAGCTCCTATCATTTTCCCCTAGCAGAGGTTCTGCTGTATATGCAGAATTAGAAAATCCTTCCAGGACTGGGGGAGCTGCAAGTTCAGCACCAGAGTGTTCTAAGCATCTGAGCATTTTCTGTAGCATCGCTTTGCTACCTGAGTTGATGCACACGGTGTGGGCTGGTGAAGGCAGTGGGGCTGCCTCTGTCGTGAAGGAGGGGTGACGTTTTCTCCTTTTCTCTTGGTTTGCACTGCATCAGCATTGCAGTGCTTGCAAGGGCTCTGCCTGTTGCCCTCTTTCCGGGCTCTGCAGAGCATCTGTGGTTATCTGCTATTTTCTTGCTAATTTGAGTATTGCCTTCCTCCCTCCATGAGAAGCCCCAGGAAGGCAGTGTTCTTATTCCCTGAGCTCACCCCTGGCTTGCAGATGGCTGTCTTCTCCCTGTGTCTTCACGCAGTCTTTCCTTTGTCTGCATCTGTGCTCAAATCTCCTCTTCTAAGGACTCCACTCACAGTGGGGAGGCCACCCTAATGACCTCATTTTAACTTAATTACCACTGAAAGACCTTATCAGCAAAGGCAATCACGTTCTGGGGTGCTAGACTTTAGCATGTCAACATCTGAATTTTAGGGGATGCAATTTAGCCCTTAACACCAGCCAACCCTCTCTTTTCTCAGACGTGGATTTGAGGCCCAGAGGAGGGAGACTGATGCTTAATGAAATCCATCTACAGCTCTCAAAAATAGCTGATTTTCTTTTCTTTTACTACCTGAGCAACTGTCCTACTACCTCATCCATACCTCCTGGACTCAGGAAAAGCCTCAAGAAAGCTGCTGTCGCTGCATGGGTGTCCGCACTGCCACTCCAGGGCTCCTATGAGCGGAGGTGTGTGGCAGTCGTAGAGACAGTGGGACTGGGGCCAAGGAACATGCTGCCCTGATTTATTTTTTCTAAAAAAAACACAAAAAACAAAAAACTAGGACAGTGAATACAAAATTCTTCTGGGAATTTTCAGGCTGGGAAGCCTTTAACTTTGCTTCACAAAACAACACAATAGCAAGTGGAGTTCAACCTGAGGGAAACTCAGGAATGCAGCACACTGTGCTGGGGACAGCTGGGCTGGAGCCAGCAGAACAGGATCCTTTGGCACCTTTGATGCTATCACTGGGCAGCTGTGACAGCCTGGGAGGGTCACCATCTACCCTCATCTTACAAAAGGGGGCTGATCTACCCAGCGTCCTTACGCTCTTGACATGATTATTTCAGATAATATATATATGGAAAGTAATTGATGCTCGGCATATAATAGGTGCTCAATAAATGATTGCCTAATGAAAAGAGACTTTCTGTTTGACAATTATCTCTAGTCTTCAATTTAAACTGTGTTCACTCTCCTTGTCCTTAAGTGTGGTCCTTCCCTGGAGATGCAGGTCCTGGGGAAAGGAAAAGGTGAAAGGGAAAGAGTTGTCGTAGATGACAAAGTGGGGCAGAGTGCTGTCTGCATTCACCCATCTGTTCATTCATACCTTTAGGTACTTAACTCAGCTAAGAAATATCTACTGATTTTGAGTTGTTGGGCTTAGAGATTATAAATATAGGGGCATATAAACAAGGTGCCAGTTTTCAAGAATTGTACAGTTTTGCAGAGAAGAGAGAATGCAATTGAAGATGTTAGAATGAAGAAAGGGTGCAGAAAGTGAAGCCCACAGCAGGTAGAAGAGGAGAACATGAATTAGCCCTGCTGCTGAGGAGCAGAAGACGTGAGGGAAGGCCTCCTGGCACTGTGCTGACATTTGAACGTGGCATTGAAAGGCATGAAGGATATTTCCATGGAAAACATCCGGGGGCATCACAGACTCAGGGAGCAGCATCACACACCAGGACACAGAGGCACAGAACACTGGAATGATCTCAGAGACTCTGTGAGCTGCGTGGAACTAGGACAAGGTGCTGCAGAAGTAGCCACAGGAGAGGAGGCTGAGAGATTGTCTGGGATCAGAGTGGAGGGCCTTGTGGCCACAGCCAAGAGCATATGCTTCCTTTTGTAGGCGATGAAAGCATATTGAGTGTTATGAGAAGGAAGTGGCACCATCAGGTGCATTTTATAAAAGGTTCCATCTGCAGGAGAGAGGCAGTGGACTTTAGGTGGGCCAGGCTGAGAGCCGTGATTAGCTTGGTGGCTCAGCTGCAGTGCGGATAGAACTCAACTAGTGCAGAAGAGGAGGACAAATGACAGACGCCAGACGTGTGGACTTCTGAGTGGAACCAGTGGATGTGGTGGCTTGATGGAAGGGAGCGGTCAGGGGGAGGGAGGACTGGAGGTTGACCAATTTCAACCATGTTGCCATTTCCTAAAATGTGCCAGGAGCAGGATTTGGGGGAAAGCAATATAATCTGGGACATGTCAAAGATCAGCAAGCATTTTTGTAAAGGGCCAGATAGGAAGCAAATATTATCGGTTGTGTGGGCCACACATGGCCTATGCCACAACTCCCTACCTCTGCCGTTACAGCGAGGAAGTGGCTGTGCACGACCCATAGCGAACAGGTGTGGCATCTTCCTGTAAAATTTGATGAAAACAGGTGGCAGACTGGATTGCTTGGGTTTGGCCTGCTGGCCGCAGTTTACTGACCCCTGTCTGGGACCGGTCAACCTAGTGCCTTTATTCTCCAGGTCCTGGGATCTCTTTCCAACCCTCCTCCTGTCTTTAAGTGCATGAAATCAGGATTCTATTTGAGAAAAAGGGGGCAGGTGACATCTGAGCAGTCAGACGAGAATGTGTGCCTGGGAGCCTAGCACAGGTCAGGACTAGTGGGAGCTACTCCCCTGCTTCCTTCGGCAGACAGAGCTCTGCCTCACCCCCCAACCCCCAGCTGTGATTGGCAGGGAAGCACGACCAGCTGGAGCACCACTGGGAGCACTCGGTGTCCTGCAGACATAATCACTACTGTCTGAACCCTCTGAAACAAAGGGCCCCAGGTGCTCATCTCAGCACCAACCCAATAACTTCGTAAGTGGCACAGTCTGCTCTTGTCTGTGGGCTGCTTGGAGAACTGTAATTATTTGGGGATCTCATTTCCTCAGATGGGTCATCACTGACTTTGTCCAAAGGCCTTCATGACAGGCTTGTTTTCAATTGCTTACTTGGGGCCTTGGAAGCCTGTGCAGTCTAGAATTGGCATCTGTGGGATGAAGACAAAAGTTTTCTGTCCAAGATTCCCATGCAGACATATCTGAGCTGAGGGAGTGAACATGGAAGCACATTTTTTTTCTGCCTGCACAATTTCATCTGCTGTCTAAGGCCCCAGATTGTATGGTCATCATGCTTTGGCACATCAGCCAAGTTTCAATAAAAGGTAGGACCTAACTATCCCTATGCCACATATGTATACATGCTGGGAAACCCAGAGGGTTATTTTTAAATTCTCTGGTGCTCAGGGCTGTGAGGTGGGGAAAAGATGAGCTTCTCCATGTCACCTGGCTCTGAGCTTCTCGTTCCAATGAATTCTGCGTCTCCGTCCTGCCTCACCTACTCACCCCCCTGCTCCAGCCAGCAGAGGTGTCCTCCCAAGCCATTTGTGCTGATTTCTCTCCAGAACTTTCTCATGGTGTTTGTGTGTAAAGTCGACTTTGCTGAGAGTCTGGGGTATTACAGGGGGTGGGGGATATAGATCTTGCACTAGAGCGATAGCAAACAATTAAAATTGGATGTCAGACATCTCTGTTTTTTGATGAATATGTCCCCAAGAATTATTCACTGGCCAAAATCTCTTTGTGAGCCTCCCCCGCCCCCGCTGGTACCTGCCAATTGACTCTGACCTCTCATCTCTGGGCACCTGTCTTTTCTCACCTCCTTTCTCACCTTTCCTCTCCAACCTCACCCTCAGACCAGTCTAAGCATTGTGCTCTTAAAAAAACACAACACTCTGTGCTTGTATCTCCACCTGTTACCTGTGCGTAATAATAACATCTGTCCTATTGGGCTGTAGGCGAGGTCGGTGAGCACTGGGTGTGGCTGGCACAGGTGGGGAGCTAACAGGCACTAACAGGTCACTGACGTTAAAGAATCAGTTGGATTTCACAGGGTACACTGGAGTGAGGGGACACATTCGGTGCAAAGAACAGCCTGGACCAAAACACAGAGATGTGGTGGTGGATGGTTTATCCTCAAATGCAACCTAGATGAGTTTGGCTCAGGTATAAATCACATGGAGGAGCCCCGGAAAACCTGATTAGGAAACCAGGGGGAACTGTGAAGGCCCTTGCTGAGATCATGGGTCTTGCTGGAAAGACCTGCATTTCATCCCGCAGGAGCCAGACCAGCCAGGAGGTGACACAGTTGGATCTGGAAGCATAGGGAGAGAAAGCCAATGACAACAGGAGGCCCCTAAAGGCACAGGCAAGGAGGGTTCAGGCCCTGGAGAGGGAGGAGCAGAGGGGGGAGAAGTGTTCTGGGGATGTATTTGGTATCAAGTTGCAGAGTGAAGAAGAGTATAGTGATCATGATAAGCCCAGGGCTTCTATGAGATGGTGGAGCCCTGGCCAGGTTTCACTAGGGTGAGATAGTCGTGCTAAAGCTAGGTTTTAGCTGGGAAAAGTGAAGGGCACTAGTCAGGTTAAGTAGGGTAACTAGAGCCAGGCAGGAAGGGAAGGGCCTGGACGATTGGTTTGGGAGACAGCACCTTATGTAGTGGGCATTGCGGTTTCTACGAATGACTGACTCCTTCTGAAATGGAATCTCTACAAAGTGAGATGACTTCACATCCCCAACTAACCAACCACTCAACAGCCACAACCTACAACTCTTGTCTCTACTTATTTGTGCATTAAATCACCTGGCAGCTTTCAAAAAGCGATGGAGACCAGGTTCCACCTTAGACCATCTAAATCTGAACTTGGTGTGAGTAGGCAGGTCTTGGTACCTCTTAAATGTTAGCCAGGTGATTCTAATGGGCAGCTAGGTTTGGAATTACTTTACTACAGAGAAAGAAGGACTGTGGGTAAAAAGGGAGATCTTCTGGTTGCAAGTGCAGAGAGGACATCAGTAGGTGCGGATGGAGGTGCTGGTAAATTGCAGATGTTGGGAAGCTTCACCATGTACTAGTCCTGATTTGTTTTCTGTTATAAATAATGGCAGCTCATGTTTCATTAAGACTTTTCTGCTTGGTGCTGAATGTAATTTCAGGGTCTCTGACTCTGAGTAGGCAAGCCTGTCAGTGTATATTAGATACCCCCCCCCCCCCGAGACCAAGTTCCAGCTACTCCTCTGAGGAAAGCATGAGCTGTTTATTGCCCTCAGAATTAGGTGGGGCAAGAAGGTCAGGGAGGATTACATAGATCATAAACAATTTGGGAATGTTTCAAGCTGGTGGCCAGTGGTGACCTTTGTGTACTGAGTTTTGATGACACTGTGACCTTGAGCAAATCATGTAACCTCCCTGAGCCTCAGTTGTTTCATCTGTAAAATAGGCAAGTGATGCCATCTTCATCAGAGATGGCCAGCATTCACACGAGTGGATACTGTTCACCCGAGTTCTCTCAGTCATTCCTTGCATCAGCCCCATTTAACTGATGAGAAACTTGTCTGGCACCATAAATCTGGTAAGTAAAAGCCTAGGATTCTAACATCAACATTTGGCCCCCAGAGCCAAGGCTTACTCCTGGGATAAAATGTTGTGGAAATGGGGTACTATAAAAATCCAACTGTATGTTAAATTTTTTAAAGAATTTTATTTTATTTTATTATTTCGTTTTTTGAGACAGAGTCTCACTTTGTCATCCTTGGTAGAGTGCTGTAGTGTCACAGCTCACAGCAACTTCGAACTCTTAGGCTCAAGCAATTCTCTTGCCTCAACCTCCCAAGTAGCTGGGACTACAGGTGCCCAGCACAGTCCCCGCCATTTTTAGAGATAAAGTCTAGCTCTGGCTCAGGCTGATCTTAAACTTGTGACCTTGGCCTCCCAGAGTGCTGGGATGATAGGCATGGCTGAGACATAGAATGGTCAGGTCTCAGATAACAGGGAGAACCCCATTTTTCCCCACCTGACAGCCCTGAGCACCAGAGATACTGCCGGAATTAAAAAATAATTAAAAAATAACCCAGCATGTATACATATGTGGAATAGCAGTAGGTAGGTCCTACTGTTTACTGAAACTTGGCTAATGTGCCAAAGCATGACTACCACACAATCCGGGCCTTTAGATAGCAGGTGAAGCTGTGCAGGCAGTTGCTCAGCTCAGATACGCCTGCATGGGAATCTTGAGCAGAAAACTTTTGTCTTTATCCCACAGATGCCAATTCTAGACTGCACAGGCTTTCAAGGCCCCAAGTAAGCAATTAAAAACAAGCCTGTTGTGAAGGCCTTTGAACACAGTCGGTGATGCCCCATCTGAGGAAATGAGATCCCCAAATAATTACATTTCTCCAAGCAGCTCACAGATAAGTGCAGACTGTGCCACTTGCGAGGTTATTGGGTTGGTGCTGAGAGAGAAGCTGACTTCACTGTAAGGTGTTGTTGACAGGAGAAGCCTCTGAAAGGCAGCCACATCTCCTTATCCCCACCTGTGGAGTCTCATTTCAGACCCTCACCATCTTCCCCAAGGACTATCTAAGTGAACAGATCCTTCACACCTTTTGTCAGATTCATTTCTATGTATTTCATGTATTTTGAAGGGAAAAAAGATGTCATATCAGGACCAGCTAAGGTTTTCCCAAGTATGCAAGGTTGGTTTAACATCCTAAAACCAATCAATTCAAGTCATCATATTAACAAACTATGAAAGAGCTATCTGATCATCTGATAAGAAACATTAAAAATCATTTGAGAAATCTAGCATCCATTTCTGGTTAAAAAAAAAAAAATTCTTGGCAAATGAGAGGTTCAGAAAGGTAAAATAATTATCTTCCATGTTATGGAACTGCTTTTAAAGTCAGCCAAAGCCTTTTTCTACTGTGTTTTTAAAGTCAGCCAAAGCCTTTTTCTACTGTGTCAAACTCTTTTTATTTTTATTTGATCTTACGTTTGCTTTCTTGGTTCTCATTTTTGTCTTAAAATTTTCTTTAGAGCCTCTTATTAACAAACGATTTTCTTTATATGGGATGTTGTAGGCATAATCTGAGATGGACAGCAACGTAGTCTCAGTATTTTGTTGTCTTTGGCAGAGCAAGGAAGAAAACCCAGGAAATTCAAGTTTTGGTTTACAAGGGCAATAAATTTAGCTAGGGGTAGGTGATATGTTATTACTCCTGTGGTCTACGGTGCCTCCAGGGCCCACGCTATAGATTCTGGGTCTTTAAAGTGGCATTCTGGATTCTTCACTTACAGTCTCATCTTATTGTTTCTTATTTCCTCTTTTATTGGAACACATCAGCAGAACTGCTCCAAATATGTAAGAGAAGCCACTTCTGTTTTTAGCTGAGGCTGGTCCCTCATCTTAGAATGCCTTTTCCCCACTCTGCTGACAGGATGCTTCTCCCTCCTTCCTGCCTGCCTCATTCACAACCACTCATGATCCCTTTACAGGTAGCCCTTTTATTGTGCTCTACACCGTGCTAGATATTCTGCTAGGATAACAGTGAAGCAGCATTTTTTGCCTTTGTGGAGCTTGGGGTTTAGTGGGATGACAGACAAGTAAACACTCCATCAAACGATGATGATTGACACAGCAGGTCTCTTGGCCAGAGGGAATATGGGAGTCTCCTAGTCTCCAGGGCACCTGATCATTTTCTGCAGCTGGGCTCTGTAACCTGCTTCTCGGGAAGCACACTGGTGGACATCACTAAGGATTATCTCCGCTTCACAGATGACTGGAAGTAACCCAGTCAGACCACTCTGCTGGCAGGTGCAGGGGGAGCACCAGGCTTCTACTCCCTTGTGCATGCGTGCAGTACTTAGATACCGGCATCTACCACTTACGTAGCGGTTTGCCCCTACAGTGCCTCTCTGTCAACCGTGGTCCTACCTTACATCTATGTACTTCTTCAAAGTCCAGTATTTCTGCAGCAAGATTCTTGACATTTTTCATAGCTGAAGCCCCAGCTCTAAGTGGTTTATTCAACATAGGTAATTTATCAGCTCACCTAATGGAAAAGTTCAGATGTAGGTTTGTTTTTCACCTTCAGACATCATCTCTCAGCTCTCTTTTCTGTTTTCTGCAAGTTAATTTCACTCTTAAGTTCTACATGACAGAAAAAATGGCTGTAGTAACAAGAGGCCAGTATTCTAGGTAAAACAACAAGAAAAAAATGTGTACTTCTTTCTTGATTGAAAACTCTTGGGCTGCCTGCCTCTTCATTGCCCATCCATGTGGTTCATTTCCTTTGTTGCTTTGCTTGACCGTGTTTCCAAATTCATGTTCCTTGCTGTTCTTTTGTTGGTCTACAGAAGAGATTTGGCCAGTGCTGGTCTTCATCACTCCTTAGGCCAATACTAACATGTCAGGGTCCGTGGCCTGGTCCACTCAGCATGTTAGCCCTCCAAGACAGCTAAGTAATAGCTGCTACTAGCTGTGAGGGCTCTCTGAGGATGCCTTACTGTCTTCAGTTTGAGTCCATCTTCCTGTGTGTGGCATTTCTTGTTTTCATGTCTGGTCCTCCCTAAGAGGAGGGAATGAGTGAGGAGGTGCTGCTGGAGGGGCCAGCAGCCAGGAGGTGGCCTAGGGCCAGGCCATCCATCTGTCAGGTGCATTTTACTCTCTCCAGCTCCATCTTTTCTCCTGGCTTGACTTTTCTCCACAGTGGTTAACTCTGTTACATACTGAATAGTTTGCTGTGGTCTCCTTCGCTGGAATGTGAGTACTCTGGGGTGTGGATAGGTTGTATTCTCTGCCCTGGGCCTGTTGTCTTGAGCAATATGCCTTGAGAACATGTTAAGTGAAAGAAGTGAAGTGAAAGTGTGTGATTTCACTAATGTGAGTATTCAGTATGGGTGAGTCTGTAGAGGCAGGATGTGGACTGGTGGTTTCTGGGGTCTGGGGTGGGTATGGCGAGTAGCTGAGGTTTCCTTCTGTGTTGAAGCAAATGTTTCAGAAGTGGGTAGATGGTGGTGATTGCATAGCATTGCAAATGCACTAAATGTCATTGAATTGTTCACTTTAAAATGGTTAATGTTATGTCAACTTGACTTTGAATTTAAAAAGTTCTTGAAAATGAAAACCCTGATCACTTTGAAATGATCACCAGTAAGACATCCATAGATATCCCTGTAAGTGCCCTGTTCTCAAAGCATTTCTTCATTAAGCTCCTTATCTACTGGACAAGGGAGCCTTTGGTCAAAGAGAGGGAGGTGTCACTTGACGTCCTTTTCAGTTTCACCCGTTTATTGGACAAGTACCATCAGCCCTTTTTCACGCAGGTGCTGTAGCGATTTCTGCAAAGCGGAAACTTTCCCTTTTATGCATGGTACAGATTTTCAGGGTGCTGGAGTTGCCTTTGGTCTTTAAGCAGGTTCAGTCAGAGCCAAGGGAAACTTTCCTTTCAGTTAATCATCAGGAAAATAGAGATGTTCCCATGCAATGACAGCCACTTCTGTGTAAAAGTACTGGGCCATCTTTCATCTTGCCTTTTGGTTTTGCAGTGAAGAAAAAATACATATCCACATGCATGTAATAGTAGGAACTTAACATTTGTCTCAGCTCTATCTTCCTACCTGAGCCTTCTGAGCCTTCCTTCTAAATTTTCTTTCTTTCTTTTTCCCTTCTCTTCTCTTCTCTTCTCTCTTCCTTTTTGAGACAGAGTTTTACTTTGTCACCCTCGGTAGAGTCCCATGGCCTCATAGCTCATAGCAACCTCAAACTCTTGCGCTCAAGCTATTCTCTTGCCTCAGCCTTCCGAGTAGCTGGAACTATCAGCGCCCACCACAACACCTGGCTATTTTTAGAGACAAGGTTTCGCTCTGGCTCAGGCTGGTCTTGAACCTGTGCGTTCAGGCAATCCACCCTCCTTGGCCTCCCAGAGTGCTGGGATTGCAGGTGTGAGCCACTGTCCCTAACCCTTTTTTAAGAATTTTTCTTTCAAAATTGAAGCTGTACATGCTATCTATTAGAAATAAAATCTACAGGTTTATTGGAAATCATGGCTAGCATATGTTTACTCTTTATGTTATATATTAATTCAACATATAGTTCAAGAATGGAACTAAGTTATTTCATGGCTGATACCATCAGTGCTGTGAGGCTGGGGGCACATCATGTCTACAGAACCGACAGGGTAAGACTAGGGCTAGCCTTCGATGCTGTGTTGTTCTGAAAGTCTTCTAGTACAGAGTCCTAAACAGGCTTCAGGCCCTGTTTCCCTGTACATGTTGAGATAAAGTCACACTGACAGGCCAGACTATTAGAGCGATGGAAAGCCCATTACATCATGCTGCACCAGTGATCCAAGGATTATAGATGGGCAAGAGAGGAGGCAAGAGTCCAGCGGGACTTGTCACCATCATCCATCACGTCGTCTGGCAAGACTGCTGCTACATTGTGGTGCCAGTTCAGTGACACTTATTTCACGGGGTCATCAGACCAGGATCAGACCAACCTCAGGGTCCCCAGAATCCTAGAAGCCTGTCTGCAGATAAACCTGCCCTCAGTCTCCGTTCTGACCCTAGTCATGTATTTTAGGCACCTGTGTGTTGATTTATTCTTTCATCTTACTCAACAAGCAAGCTGAGCCAGCTGGTGCTGGGAGACAGGCGAATAAGCCTCTGATCTCTACCCTTGGGAAGTCCTGCACAGCGGGAGGTGAGTCCTGTGCGGGGTGGACAGACAAGTGTCAGCAGGCAGCCCAAAGCTTCATTGTCACAATGGCACCCCTTACTTCCAGGTCTGGAACATAGCAGCGTCTTTTCAGTTAAGGAGGGACAAATTCTGAGAATGCATTGTTTTTAGTTTCCTAGGATTGAGGAGAAAAATATCTGCAAAAGAAGATAATAAAAAAAATCAGGAAGACCTAGGGTCAGACTCCCATCACCTAAGATGAGTGATTTTGAGCTTAACTAAGTTACTCAACCTCTCTGAGCCTCAGTTTTCCCCAATAATATATAATCTGTGTGATTAGACACACAGCTTTCCTAACTTTCAGAGGAGAAAATACATGCCCTTAACATGCCCTCCCTTTCCCCAAACATGCCCTTTCACTTATTTTTCCCGTGTTCTGGGTTGCCTTGTTCTACCTCACCTTCTAATATCTCCAGAGTTCACATTTTGGAATTCATAGTTCTAGCCTGTTAGAATTCAGTGCTCCTAAAACTTTCCCCTAACTCTTGGCATCTTCCAGCAATCATGCCCAATGGGTCTCTTGTATTCCTAGGGTACTTCTCCAAGGTTGTGAGATTTATATATCCTTAAAAATAAGATCCCAGGATTCCCGAGGACAGTGGATTCAAGGCCAACTCATGCATCTATAGTGCCTCACAGTATCTCCCACAGAATTGGCAAATTTGTTCAATGACTGAACACATCACACCCATTCCCTTCAATTTGGCATTTTGAGATAGTGGTAATTGAGATTCGAGAGGGTGGATGACTCACCCAAGTTCACGCAGCTGGTCTACAGCAACACCGGATCCTGTGCTGAGAGTGCTGTGCGTGTGTGTGCACAACTGAACACTCACTCTGGGCTGCTGCTCTCCCGGCACTTCCCCGGGTTCACACATTGAGCCTCCTAATGGGTTCAGGCAGGAGGAACTATTGCTTTCTCCATTGCACAGTTGAGGAATCAAAGCCTTGGGGACATCAGAAAGTTGCCCCAAATCACAGAACTAGGAAGGACTCTAACCAGGTCTTTCTAGTTTTAGAGACTTTATTATTGCTGAACATTCCACTCTGTGAAGTGGTAAGTAGTGTATTATAGTCAGAGTGATTCAGAAGGAGACAAGAGGCCAGGCATGATGGTTCACACTGACAATCCTAGGACTTTGGGAAGTTTAGGTAGGAGGCTAATTTGAGGTGTGAGGCTCAGTGTTCAAGACCAGCTTGGACAACGTAGCAAGACATGAGCTCTACATAAAAATAAGAAAAATTATCCAGGCATAATGGCATGCACTGGTAGTCCCAGATACTCAGAGGGCTGAGTCAAGAGCATCACTTGGGCCCAGAAGTTCAAGGCTATCATGAGCTACGATAATGCCACTGCACTCCCACCTGGATAACAGAGCAAGAACTTGTCTCTAAAAGAAAGGGGTAGGGAGGAAGGAGAGAGGGGAAAAGAGGGGAACTATATAAACGCTTTAGGAGAGACAGGGCAAGATGCGGATTTAAATACAGTCTTTTAGAACAAGGTGATTCCAGGAGGGTTTATGCTAAAGTGAGCAACTAAAGTCTAGAGTTCAGGTTTAAAAGTCCCTATTTAATCACTAAGCCTCATCTGGGGATAATATGTGATCTTTTAGAATACCACTGCATTCAAGAAAATAAAGCAAGCAAGGAAGTAAAAACAGTAACTCACAAGTTCAAAATCTGAAGTAGATTCCTTGTTCCAGGGTCGTTGTTAGAATGTTTCTATAAAAGTTTCCAAAATTATCGACTTCTCAAAAATATTCATTGAGCTACATTCAGACTATTTTAAGACAGCTTCCCCACTGCCTCCAAGACTGAAACCCATTCAGAAGCATGATTCATAGGCCAATAACTTCTGACACATGAGAGCAGCTACCGCCAGTTTATAATTCAATTTCAGCCTGAAATGAAGTTTAATAATACATAGAGTGGCCTCATTTTCCTCTTATTAAAGTGAAGGATATGACTTTAGGGATAAATTAGCTAATTGAATAGAAATATTTCAGATATAAGAAAAATAAAGGGCATGGGTTGCCCTTGCAGAAGGAGAACAAACAAGAATGGAGCTGTCATGGAAAATAAGTTATCTTTCACCTTGAAGAAACTTGAGGAAAACTCGGAGAAACTGCTTATAGAAGAGACCCGATATTCCAGCCCCTAAGACTCTAAAGATAAACAAATCAAACTGTGGAAAAACACTCCAGCCTTTCTTTGAAGGTGGACAGTTGACAAGTCAGATGCTGAGAGTATGAGCTGTTACATCCCTCCTCCCACCGTCAAGGTCACATCCTAATCAGTATCCCTTTTGCCCTAGAATTCCTCATCTCCAGTAGAGGCCCTGATGCCTGCAACCAGAAACCAAGACCGTAATCTCTGCTTCACTCACCTTTCTGGTACCTTTGCATTACCTGGTTACTCTCAGTCTATTTGGTTCTACCATCTAAATGATCTTGACTCTGTTCCTTCCCATCCTCTTCCCCACATTGTTCTTGACCCATTCTACACTCCATCATACTCTGCTTGGCTCTTGTGGCCACTTTCTAGTACATTCAATTTCCTGTTTCTCCTATCTCTCCTCCACATGACCAGCTAACTGATCTTAAAGTACTAACCTGACTGTGTCACTTACGCTCTTCAAATTGTTCAGCAGTTGGGTCTCCATCACTCATAAGATAGAGTCCAAACTCCATAACTAAATCCAGTTTACCTTTGTGGTCTTCTTTCTTGCTGTTTCCTATCACACCATTGGTAAATTTCTTGCAAATGACTGAAGATGTTTTTCTCCATCACACCAAGCATTGCATATTTATCTTCTTCTTCTTCTTTTTTTTTTTTTTTTGCATTTGCACCAGAATATTTATTTATTTTTCCTCACTGCTTTATCTTCTTTATTATGAATGTTACCTTACTTGTACATCTGACATAATCCTGTTCATATTTTAAGACTTCTCTCAAATATCATGCCCTCTGTTAGGACTCCTAGTATTATTTCAGTGTTTCAATTAGAGGAAATGTCTACTTTCGCTAACTATACTGAAAAACATTTATTGGGTCTCTCTTCTTTCTCTCATTTGTGATGCTACCTTCACCATTAACTAAATTTCATATTTCCTTGGACTTGTTTCCATGTACTCTACTTTGTTGCCTTTATTCAATAATTCTTTCTATGCAAGTAACAATTCTTGGACCTTCCTGTTTTTATTATGAAAGGCATTTAATGACAATTATTTATTTTTAGGTTGAGGCCCCTCACATCACTCAGATTTTCTGAATCTTTTGATATATTCTCACAGTCTTACTTAAAAATGAGTAAGTTTAACTATGTCTACACCAAAATCTTTGGCTTTCATTAGTTATTAAGTTGAGGGGACAATTATTTGAGAAATCATCAAAATTTTGCCAGTTAGTCTTTTCTCCCACAAACATGTTTTTCCTTTATTTATTGTCCTCTAGATCCATCTATTTAGTGTTAAGATTTTCTTTTCCTTACTGGGAAAGTTGTCAGAGTTATTGTTGTTGGTTGGTTTTGTTAATTTAAATGGAATTTTTAAAAAGTTTTATCTTTTTAAAATGATTATATACAGGAAACGCTTTGCTTTGGGAGGATGTGTTTACTTTTACATCCAGCCACAGTAGTGACTGCTTTGCTTGGGTTGCTGTTTGTTCTGTTGACTTGCTTGGGAGAACTCAGACAGACATGGCTCTCAGAGCCCACGCATCTGGCATCTGTCGCCACACTTACTGTAGAGCAAGCTGGCGCAAATTAACCCCTTGGTTCTTCGTTTTCCTTGTCTGCTTACTGAATACATAATCTCAGCACCTACCTCATAAGGTCATTGTGAAGATTCAGCTGGAAACCTGACAAAGTGTGAGCCAATGTCTGGTCCTCATGAAGGCTCAGTAAATGTTACCTCTATTTCTAGAGAGAGACAGTTATGTTTGCAAAAGCCAGAACTTTCATTTCTGATCCTAATTCCTCGGACTGTAGTTTTTAAAAGGATAATATTAAATTACTGTTATGATACTGTGTGTCCTGGTCTTGTTCCGTCATTAGTCTGATCTGCTTCATGGCTCACGAGTAAGAGATTCTCTCATGTCAACAAAATAACCCTATATCCATACTTGATTTTTTTCAAGAATGGATAATGTGTTTATCATATGTCTTAGAGATACAAATGACTGATTACTGGTTTTAAGCTTCTTCACCATTTCTGTGTTCTTCAACACATCCTTCAATAATACTGAAATATGTTAACATATTTATGAAAAACTTTTGCATCCATCTTCTCAATGTTGATATTTGCCTTTTGTCACACCCAATTCTCCTTTTCTTGCAAATTATCTTCTTGTAACTCTATTCCTCTTTCACAGAGACCAGGTTCTCTTTCATCCTGTTGCCAAAGCCCTTTCTATTTTTTTAAAATATGCTTCAGGCTTCTGCAGCACTTAGTTTTGGAGGTATTCTCTTTAAGATTTCAGGATAATGTTCTCTTTCACTTGTATCACAGTGTTCTTTTCATAGGCTCCACAGTGATTATTTTCTCTTTTTAATTTATGTGTAAGCAGGGAGTATCTTCCTTGCCCAGCATTTGCCAACAAGCAGAGCTGTGTGGCTTGCCTATGCCTCTGCCCACTGCCGCCATAGTGGACACAGCCTTTCATTTGCATGATGCCTGGCTCAGGTCCTGAGGTCTCTTAGGCAATTGCTTTGTGCAGTTCTGATGAATGGTGGTGGGAGCTTCCATGCCAGGAAGTTCAGCTTTCCATCAAGCCACAGTGGTGGAGTACATGAAAGACCCCAAGCCCCGGCATATTAAGCCCCCCCAAATCTTCCTGTCTCCACCCCCAGTGCAATGCTCCCCTATGGTGGTTACCTCCCCCAGACAAATGTCTCTTCTCTGCCAGAGCTTTTATCTGCTTTGGCTTTTCTCTAGGGGCAAAAGATTGGAAGTGACAGAAAACAGTATCTGCTGATTTATAAAGCAGCACTGAAAAGCAGGAGTGGGCCACACACTTTACATCTTAATACAGACCCTCGTCCTCTGCCAATGGAGAAGAGAGACAGATACTCCAAATAGTATCCTGGGGTTGCCATAACACAGCAGCACACACTGGGTGGCTTCAAACAACATAAATATATCCTACATTGGTTCCAGGGGCCAAAAGTCTTAAAGTGTAGGCAGGGACATGCTCCCTCTGAAGGTTAGAGGGAAGAGTCCTCCCTCCTCCCTTTTCCTAGGTGGCTGCCAGCCCCTTCCATCCCTTGCTCTGTGCATGCATCACTTCTGCCTCTGCCTCTTCTTTACATGGACGTGTTCCTGGTGTGCATCTTTGTCTCCTTCCTCTTTTAAGGGCACTGGTCTTTGGATTTGGTGCCCACCTTCCTCCACTATGATCTCTTCTTAACCCTAACTAATTACTTTAGCAAAAACTCTTTCCAAATAAGGTCATACTTTGAAGTTCTGAGTATACCCGATTTGCGAGATACTAGTCATCCTGCTGCACCTGCTAACCACCCTTCAGCCTCACAGGGTGTCTTTTCCTTTCTTTCACAGGATAATGTCTGCAGCAGTCACCAATTCTTTTCCTCAGTCCAACTCCTTTGACTTTATGCTAATGATAATTAACATGTATTTAATGTTTCATGTGCCAGATAGTGTTCCAAGCACTTAACATGTGTGAATTCATCAAATATAGTAGGAAAAATTTCTTCTCAATTCTGCCAATGATTGGCTTATAACTTTTGGTTTCCAGTGTGTTTATGAGTTAAGACATTTTGACTTTTTCCTATGTCCTCAAGAGTACTTTAATGAGAAGTGGAAGGAGACTGGACAGGGGCTGCTGGACAGGTATAATTTGAACCTTTATCTGTCTCCTTAAGGACAGTTTACATATCTGTCCTCCAATTCCATTTGCTTACTTTTAAAATACATTAGTAACCAGAGGGCAATTAGATTTCTCAGCTTCCTAAATATTTGGTGATGTCTCTTTGCTGTCCTGCTGTGCCAGTGCAGTTGCTGTGGAGCACCCCGCAAAATCCCTGACATGGTGCAGCTGTTCAGTGTAGATTTACTGAATAAACAAGTAACTTGTATCTTCCCAGCTCCTTGTCTTGTTAAAAATAGACATAAGGTGATTGTGACACAATTTGTTCATAGTGAACCTTTGCTACTTCCCAGTAATCACCAATTTTTTCTTTCTGCCTAACACCCATGCTTTAAATAAACCATTCATAATATTTCAAGGAATCAATTCTAAGATTTATTTGGATATAGTTTTAAAAATTTACTTTTAGCCCGTTTTAAAAATGGAGACTACCTAGCTCACATACCACTTTTCTGAGTCCAAATGTTTCTAGTGGATAGAGTGATGGATTTGACTTGAACTAGTAAAGATGTTCAGTTGTAGATACCTCTGGTCAGCTCTGGCCCCACTTTTGAAAGTGCCTGTCTATCTGCCTGATCATTTTACAAGGGGGGAAGTGAAGGGAAATGACCAGCCCTATCTCAGTCAGTTACCCATGCAGCAGGGCTCAGCCTCTGGTACCCATCCCATTTCTCTTGCTATAACTTACTCTTTCCCAGGCCCTTCCCGTGGTGACTCCCTGGGAGCATCCTGCCCCCAAACTCTGCTCTCCCCATGGAGACTGGAGTCAGAGGAGCCTTAAGAGGCTGTAGGCAACTCATTCAGAGAGAGAGAGAGAACACAATGGGAGTTGGGGGATTTTTATGTTAAATAGAGACAGGCCTTCAGGTGCACAGCTATTCAGACAGAAAAGCACCTAATGCATGCAGTGCATAGACACTGGGACAGCAGCAGAAAGATTGTAGGTGTGCAGGGCTAGTCCCAGCAAGGCAGGAACCACCCAGGGATCTGCACAGGGCTGTTCCTGCTATGCCACTTAGCCTCCTACCACGAATGTGTATGTGTGTAGGACACAGATTTGTTAACTTAGTTTTATAATTTATTTGAACTTAATAACATTCTGGGGCCAGCACATTTATGCTTACAGTAACCCACTTATGTGAGGGGATCTGGCTTTCCTATTAAAAGTTGTGATAAAAAGTTTCCTTTTCTTATAATGTAATTATATTCAAGTGGAAAAGAAAGTTTATTTAAAATAACACAAAAAGTAATGAAAAATACAAATTGTATCTTGACAAAGCAAAGATGGTGATGTTTATCTGACCAACTGACATTGGGGAAGGTCAGTCTTTAGAATCCTTCCAGTATCAGCATTTCATGGTCCAGAGTTCTTCCTGAGACAGCTAGGATTCAAACTCTCACAGAGGAACCTGTTTGTGTAAGACTTTGTGATTAAAAATATGTGGATTTGTCCTGCCTTCATATGCTTCTTCAACCCAGCTTTTTGGCTGCAAAATCCTTATCATGTGGTTAGCCATTCACTCTTACAGCTTGGGGATCTGTGCAACTCCCCAAGTCACATAACCTCTCTGATCTACTGTTAGGAAGAGGTGAATATCTATCAGCTGTCTTCCAGGTGCTTGGCACTACTGTAATTCCTTTAATGACCAATATCCTGGCACAAAGATGATTTTTCTCTCCTATTTGCCTCAAGGCTGAATCTATAGAGGAATGCTTAAGATCATTAATTCAATTCAATTAAACAAGCATTTATGAGTGAGCATTTCGTGCCATCCACTGCGCTCTGGGGATACTGCGGTGAACAAAACATCAGCCCTGTTGTTATGGAGCTTATGATCCTCTGGGGAGTCTTGGATCTGGAAAGGATGTTTTGAAGATGAGATGATTAAGCCAAGAGAAATGAAATGATTCAGCCTAAATCACACACTGCAAGTGACAATCCCAGAACTCGGGGTTGTAAGACCCGGGTCTCCCAGTGTGATTGCTATAACCTACTTCACTTCTACTTTCTAGTTTATTTCTTATCCTCAGAAAGACTAGTAGTTCCTTCTTAAATCAACCACAATCTCCAGGGGTTTATATAACTCAAAAGGAGCCAGTCTTGATGTTAATGTTTCTGTCAAGAAAATTTGTTAAATGCATTAGGTCCATACTTGTTGTAACTTCTCACCAACACATGGTGTCACTGTTGAACACAGGTTCTGCACAGTTCTGTGGCAGCTTATTTCCCCTGCACTGAAGCTATTGCTGGCCCAAATTCTTACACTTGCTGCCAACCTACCACAAACTTTCATATTTTTTAAGTTCAGATTTATATGCTCAGTCATTGATTGGTAAAGAACAATTCCTTGGATAGCTGGCTGAATCATCCTCAGTTACATGAAATGAGGGATGCATCCTTCTCGTACGAGAGCACTGACCAGGACTTCTCCAACTTCTGAGTCATTTTCTTTCCTATCTTGATTTGCTTCTATACAGAATCCCCACAGACTCATTATGCAGATTCTCCCAGCACCTCTCACCTCAAAATATAAGGGGGGTGCTGTCAAGGGTCTGCCTTTGTTAATCTACGGTATATTCCATTATTCTTGTCCCCTAAAACAGTTTGGGTGTACATAACTAATTAACATCACTCATGAGGTTCTCCCCAAAATATCAGTCTTTCTAAGGTTACCTGCTTCATCTAGGAAGATTTTATTACCATTTGTGTTAACTTCTAATTCATACTGACTCTTGCTGGATAATCTGATTTTTATAGTATTGTCTCTTTGGTGTAAATTTAAATGTGCATTTGTTGGTATGATCCAGTTGTGTTCTATCTATGTATACTCAATTGGGAAACAGATCTGTGAGTTGGATAGGAAGATCCATTTGAGGTTCCAGGGTAGTGCCATATCCTCCTTCAAAGTCATCATCTGGTCTCTGCAGTGCTGGGTATAAGGACTTTGGTATCTTTCAAGGCTGAAGCCTGAAATGATCATAAGTCTGCAAGAAAAGTAGATTTTTTTTTTCTTTTTTTTGACCAGTGGCTTTTTATAAGGAAGAAGTAAGAAAGATATGTCAGTTCTTGAAGGAAGCTGTGAAAGCTTAATGCAAAGTCAGAGTGTTACCAGGATTGGAGGAGAAAAAAACAAAAACATAAACTGATGAGAACAACCTCCAGGAACTAACAGAACATTCATTTGAGGGAAGGAGAGAGCTATTTTTCAAACACCCACGCTTGGGTTCAGTGCAGAGTAGTAGAAAACACATAGACATCTGAATTTGAAAAGTAAGTGTTCCTGCACTGAACACTGATGGACTTGGCATTAGGTGAGTTCCTTAACCTTACAAATTAGTTTCTTTATCTGTAAAGTGAAGGTGAATGCCTATTGTGCAGATGTCTCAGCAGACACTCAGGGAAGGGAGCTCAGCATATTGTTTGATAATAAAGGGTAACTTGCACTAGCTGGCATCAAAAAATACATTTTGCTTACAAATAAAAACTCCTTCATGAGGGGATATTGTGTAAAAAATGTACAGGATATTGTGTAAAAAAAGGAGGAATTGTGAGGCTAATAATCCCCAAAGCCATTACCACCCCCAGGTTACTACAGCTGGTAAAGGAGGGGCCACCAAGCCCAAGCTACACTGGTGGTGGTGGGGGCAGCTACAGGCAGTGTCATTCCTGACATCTTCATCCTGAAGCAGGGTGAAGAGTGGAAAAGAAAGCCTCACCTGCTTCCCACCTCCTCACTCCTGCTGTTGTTTCCTGTTGAAGCATCGGTCATGAGGGAAAACTGGTCATCTTACCAACCTGGGTCTATTAAAGGTCATGATTAAGGAAGAGCAACCCAGCAACAGAATCTTAAGAATGTCTCAAAAAGTGGAATTTGGGAATATACTTGTAAGGTAGTAAAGGGGTTGGGATTAGTCATAGGACCGTTTCAGGACAGAAGCTAATAAACACAGTCTGGACAGAGATGGGTCAGAATTTATGATCTAGGTGATGTGCTGGAAAAGTCAGTAATCTTGCCTGGAACTTAGGCATTCACATGAAGTTATTATGACATCAGTTTGTCTTAGCTTGGAACATATGGGACTTGATGAGCTGTTGTTTAAAACATTTTGAGCTTAATTTGTGTTGCATGTCATGACTGGATCAGTTTATCCCTTTGTGGGTCATTGTTCATTTTGCAAATAGGCTTCTGTTTTATTTCTCACTCCCATTAGCCAAACCCTATTAGAATCCAGACAACAGGGGAGCTCAGATGAGGTGGTCTGGAGGGCTCAGCTGCCCAGGCACTGGTTAGAGCAGGAAAGGCAGAAAAGGCCCTGAGCAACAATTGCAGAACCGGCACTCCTGCTGCCTATATGCCTGCTTTTCTCCCCTCCTTCCCTTTTTCCTTCTCTTCCTCCCTTATCACCTGATTTCCCAGCTGATGGTAATTCTTTCTTACCTGTGTATCTCTCCTTCACATTCATTTCACACTTTGAGAATTATTGCTCTATGCCTCTATAAATGATCATTATTTAGGTGTAATTATGTTACTAAACATTTTTATGTGCCAAGCACTATGAAGAGTGACTTTTATGTCCAGAATTCTCATCCTTTAAATCAGCCTTGTCCACTAGAACTTTCTGCAACAATGGAAATGTTTTACAGTCTTCACTGTTCAATATGGTCCTGTATGGGACACCACAGCATTTGTACTGTCACTACTATGGATAAGAAATAGGATTTTTAAAGTTTATTTAATTTTAATTAATATATAACTTAAATAGCCCCCAATGGTTAGGGTTTCAGTATTGGACAATGTCTCTCTAAATAACCCTGTAGGGGCAGCTCTTAGTATCTACATTTTAGACATGAGAACAACGAGTCCTGGTGAGGTTAAAATGTCCATAGTCACCTGGCTGGGAATTGGTGTAAGCAGGACAAGAACCCAGTTCTCATGAGGCCCAAAGATACTCAGCTTCATACCCTCAGGGTTCTCTCTGCCTTAGAGCCTGCACATCCTTCCTCTTAGTCTCCTAGCCAATTTCCTACTCATCCTTCAAGATCCAACTCAACTCTCTTTTTCCATGAAGTCTCTATAATACCCAACTGAAATTATAAATATGAGTCAACGTTATACTTAGTGAATATCCCAGTTGATGCACTTTTAACATTGTACTACAGTTATTTGTTTAGCTGTACACATTTCTTAATAGACCATGAGGTCTGAGGATGGACTGAGTCCCTGTAGGAGGCACACAAGAGGTACAAGGAAAAAGTTTAGCAAATGAGTGAAGGCATCTTTGTCTCCTTCCATAAGCAGCCAAGTGATGATGCTATAGCATTGGTCTGTTGGCACAAACCTCATCCATTTCCTTTATAGGTTTAAATTCTGTAGATCAACAAGATCTCTGCTGAGAGAAAATTTGGGGCACTCTGCCTCCCTCCGGGGCTCTTTCCCACTCCTATTTCAGGGCGATCAATAGCTCCAGCTGGGAGTATTTTAAGCCGGCTGCCCTTTGGCTTTCTTCTCTTCCTCCAGCAGCCTGCATTCCCCAGCATGCCTCCCCAGCAGGGTGTGGATCAACAGTGTCTGGAGGCTGTGATGTAATTCAGTAGATTCTCCTGAGCAGTGTGCAGAAGCAGCTAGCTGCCTCCTGCATAGACACATAATCTCTGGACATCTGGAGCAGCTGTGGGTCAAAGGACTGCCCTGCAGAAGGATCTTGGGGTGGGTGGATTTCTTGCTTAAATCATCAGGTAGAGCCATTCTGACTCAATACTTGGGATCCAACATTCTTAACTGAGAAGGCCGGAGAGAGAGGAAAGCAGAGACCTAGGACACTGACTCTATTCTAGAGAATATTCAGATGGGGTCTGTTCATGGCTGGCTTGGGGTCCACCCTCCCAGAGGAAGAAACTGAAAGAAATGGCCTTGTCCCTGTGTCTCTGTTACCTGTCCACCCTGACCTCCCTTGCCCCAGCAGTTCTTCAGCAACTCAGAAATTAGACTGGACTTCTCAGCACTGTTTCCCAGATCCAGCAATGGCCCAGTCTCAAATGCCCCACAAGGGCCGTGTGGATAATGGTAAGCGGCAATTTGGGAATGTGCCAGAAGGACTGCCATGGCTGTCTCAAGGGAGTAGCCACCATCCTGCCTGACTGTGGTCACTTTAAAAATGAAAACCCAGGCCCTTATTTCTCTTTCAAGAGAAGAAGGAAATCCAGATTTTGGTCAAAAATGTCTATTGTTTTAGACTGCTTTGTAGACCAAGAATGTCTAGGGTCATATTTGGTCCAGGGACGTTATTTGACAGCCCTTTCATCTGTCGTAGCTGCACTGTCCAGGCTTCCTTCACACACTGTACCCTGACCTACTGGCCACTTCTGGAACACCCATGCTCACCCCTGCCTTAGTGCATTTGCACTTGCTCTTCCTTCATCCTGGCATGCCCTTTCCCACTTGTTCCTGTGTCAAACCTCTACAAGTCCTTCCGCCCCAGCTCCAGGGCCACCTCATCTCCCTACCAAGTCTCCCAGCATCCCCAGGCATTTGCTTCTCCCTCGGGGCCCTTTGGTTTTGTGTCTACTTTACCTATAGCATTTACCACTTTATTTTATAATGTGTGAGCTTATTTGTGGGTTTCTTCCATTAGCCAGAGAGTTCTTGAGTTCCAGGGCTATACAATTTATATAGCCAAGACTCTGCTGGACATAGCTCCCCAAGCATGGGCAGCAGCCTTATATTGCAACTGCTTTGCATCCCCACTCCTTCATCCTCCCAAAGGATAATGACTCCTTTGTCATCTCAGTGAGTAGCAGCACCCTAAACTAATTATCAGGCCAGAAATTGTCAGATCCTCTGAGGTTCTTTCATCTTCCTCACCTTCCTAATCCTATCAATCACCAAGAAATACCTTCTTTTAATATTTCCATTGAATCACCATCGTTGTCAGACATATTGTCACTTAGTAGGTGATCAGTAAATGCTTCTTTGGCAAATTGTTTAATCATAGGTATATTATCCTTTAGGATTTCAGGAAAAGGTGTGTGGTAAGGACTGCAGCAATCAGGGAAGACTCCCCAAGGAAAGTCGATATGAGTGGGACTTTACAACTGCCCACCTGACAGGGTGGGCCAGAGTGTAGGTAGAAAGGAAAGAGGACGTGATGGGCAGGGAGGATGGCCATGGAGGCTGGAGTGGGAGGGGTTCATTTTACAGCAAGAAGGGGGTGCTGACTTAGAAGGAGCAGGATATGAACGGGTGGGTGTATGGTGGGATTGAGGTGGGATGGGCGAGACAGAGCCAGGTGTGAAGGGCCTGGAAGCCTGGAGAACATATTCAGAGTTTGTCCCTTTTCTGGTCCTTGAGCAGGGAATCTGCATTCATCTTTCCTGGGAAAGAAGATAAAGGGCCAAAGACAAGCAAAGGGTGGTGGTGGAGGAGTCTCAAAGTGTGGGATTGGGATTCTCTGGAAGCAGTCAACTAGCAGGCACCTAGAAACTAGAGTGTGTCTTGGCAGACATGACATTTGGAGTGAAAATTTGGATATCTGAGGGGCATAAAGTAGAAAGTGGGGGAGAGACCAAACAGGCCGGTCACCTCTTGGTCTGACTTACAAGCACTGATCAATGAGGATTCTTCTCTCTAGTAAAATTGAAAGAAAAAATGGGTAAACTGGCAATGTCCCCTTTCTGCTTAGGCTGGCTAAATCCCTTTTTACAGTATCAGGTTAATAATAATAATAATAATTATCACTGCCCTGATGCCAGTGAGCCCTTGCTTCCTGTGGGACAGACTGCTTGTTCATGAGTTCATCATCTTTCACTCTTAGTGTTACGTCTAGAGGTTAGCGGTGCTAGTCCCTTGGGACCACCAGGGTTGTGGAGGAGAGCTAACATGCCAAAGGGATACAGTTTAAAACAGAGTTTTGGGGCACGGGGTTCCCCAGAGATTCTATTTTGGTGCATGTTGGGTGGACCATCCCCAGGGAGCTTTTGGAAACCACAGATGCTCCCCTCCTGCCAGGGCATGAGACCCACCTGGCTCTGATGCTACACTTACAGCATCATGGGGCCAAGCACGGGTGCATCCCAGAGTTCGGGACTTCCCACCACGGCCCCAAGCCTCTCAGCATTATTGGTTTGAAAAATATGCCACTTTCTAAGAGCTATAGCTACAGCATGCCTGCTTTCAGACACCCCTCAAAGTTGAGACAGAAATAGCCCTTCTTACCAGGAACAAAAATAGAAGCCATGAAGCAAATCCATGTATTCTTGTTTCTGTGCAGGGCACTCCTGTCATATGGGCAGCCGACACTTCCAACATTCTCCCAGTGAAATGGCAGCAAGGGCTTTCCCTGTTGGGAAGGGAAAATGCAAAAAACAGTGTCACTTTCCTTGACAGAATGGTCTGCGGTCTATTCTTATAATTTCTTTTTCTTTCTTTCCCTTAATAGACACACATTCTGGCAGTTTGCCCCTCACCCTCCTCATCTCCACTGTAATAGAACTCAGATTGTTGAGGGTGTTTGCTGTGTGGCAGCCACGTTATTGGAGACAAAGATAAATGAGACATAACCCCTGTCCTCAGAAGGCATCCTCTAGTTGGGGACACAGACACATGAGAAGATGCTGATGAAACCTCCCTGTGGGTGCTGAGACGGAAGGAAGCCCAGGGAGTTCTGGGAGAGCAGGGAAGTGGGACACCCACCTGGGAGCAGCCAACCTGCCCCTCTGCCGGCAGGAAAAGCATTTTTCTCATTGCCTGGCCTTGGGCTTATTTATGTGACCTTATAAACAGAATTTAAATTGCTTCATTTTTCAGATGGGCAGAAAAGTGTTGCTCGGTTGAGACTTTAGAAAAGTTGTGTGTGTGATTATGAGGGAGGCTATGGGACCTGCAGGCTGAAGCGGGCTGGCTTCCCCCTGATTATTTTCCTTCTTCCAGAACCGGGATGTGTCATTTCTCAAATCTTGGGGCAAGACGCCTCCAAGGGGTTAAATATTAACCAGTTCCTTCCTTTCTCTTCTTCATTCTTACCATTTTTAAAAATGCAATGTGGGTCTTGACCCGGATATTCATCGGAATTGCCCAAGGATCTAGCTTCCATGTGAATTCTAATGTTCTGGAACCACCTACAGGTTAGATTTTTAAGTGATGAATGCAAAATGTGGTAACATTTGTGGGGGAGACAATTTAGGGGAGGAGAATGTGTATATTTGCTTGTATCTGCACAGAATATGTCTGAAAAAAATATGAAAGAAACTAGAAACCTTGGTTGCCTGTGGTAAGGGGAACAGTTGATAGGTCTAGACCCTGTTGAACTTGATCATGTGGTTATTTCCTTTTGAAAATAATTTTAATCAAAATAAAAGGTAAACGAATTTTAAAAACCTTCCTGACTTCCCTTCCAGAAATTCTGAATCAGTGTGTCATGGTGTTTTTACCTCGGGCTCTATGCACCGGCCACAGTTAACCATTTGTAGTTGTCTGAATGAGCCATGTGCTCTCTTGATTCCATATGTGTGTGTGTGTGCGTGTGTGTACTGTTCCTCCTGCCTAGTGGAACTTCCCCTCCAGAAGCTTCCGTCCCACACTCTGATTGATGAGCCCACCACTACCTTCTGTCTAGCTGTTTTCAGAACATCCCTCGCCATCCCATCATAATGCTCCAACAGGGCTACGATGGTCCACAGACTGATGTAGGCTTCCCAGCAAAACCCATGCCCTGTGAATGCAGAAAACATTTGCCCGGGGCTGTTCTACTTTTGACACTTATAGTCCCGTGTCCCAGGAAACTGCTCAGTCCTTCCTGGGCAAATTGGGATGATTGGTGGCCTTATGTGTTCCCTAGTAGCCATGATGCTTCCTGTGGGCAGAAAACAAATGCTGTTCCCCTGTCCTCAGACTCAAAAGTCCAGTCTGGGTGGCTGAGGAAGCTTTCTGAAGGAACAGAGATGTAAATGTGATTTTGGAGTCTGAACTGCCAATACCAAGTGTTCACGTGACTTAAAAGACACTTTTAAGGGAAAGAGATAAACACTGAAATAATGAGTTGCTTGTGGAAGTTACTACCACTTATTTGCTCCCTTGTAGGGGGCTGGAGAAGACTGGGTGGCACTGTAGCCTCCCCCAGCAGAGCCCGGACGGCCCTATGTTGGGCTCACCCTGGGGAGGGAGGCAGAAGTGAATTTGCATCACACTCAGCCACAGAGACTTAGTGGGTGTGTGGCACTGTAGCATGACCTCTCCTATTGTGACAGATCCACTGACATTTAGATATATGTTTAAAATAATTTAGGATGCATAGTATTTATGACGTAAAGTTAGTTTGTGTTTGTAATGTGGTGGGGAAAGTTCTATTAAACTATCTTGGACGAGGATGACTGTTGCTGACCAGAAAATCATCCATGAAATCAGAGTTGTAGGTGTAGGGTCACAAAATAAAAACAGGCTTTGAAGTCAGAAAGACCAAAGTTCAAATCCTGGCCTTGCTACCTGCACATTTGGTCTTGTTGGGCAGATGATCAGACATCTCAGCCTTCATTTCTTCCTCTGTCAAAATAGGGTTTATGGGACCTCCGTGAAGAGCTGCCCAAGGCCCTCAGGCAAGAGTGCACAGTGGGATTTTCTGCAACAATGGAAATATTCCATTTATGCATTGCCTAATATGGTCCCCACTGGCCACTCATGGCTGTGTAAATTGAAGCTAATTAACATAGGTAAGTAAAATCTAAAATTCAGCCCCTCAGACAAACTATCCACATTGCAAGTATCTGCCATCTTGAAGGAGTAGAGAATCTCTATAAAATCCCTGCCCCAGGATAGTTGCTCAGTGTTCTAATTCTTCCTTTTACCATCAGTTTATCTGGTCCACTCTCCTATGGACAAAAGGTACAGAGAATACCACTCCCTGGGGACAGTGCTGGGTGTGACCGGTTACTGGCCAGTGTGACTCAGCATAGTCATTCTAGAGTCTATGTGTTTGCAGAAAAGACAGAGGAGCTGACCAGTCATCACTCCATGAGTACTTAAGGAGATGTGTCCCTGGGAGAATTAAATCAATGCCATTTAGCCGCAGAATCAGAATTTCACACTGGAGACCTATAGACCATCCTTGATTCTGTTTTTCCTAAATAAAGCTTCAGATTTTCTCTCTCTCTGATGTGCTTTTCTCCTAAGGTGGCCCCCAGCAAAGGCCTGATTCTCACTTCTTAGCAAGAGCCCCAAGATCCCAAACCCCCTGCCTCTGATTCACTCCAACTTGGCTGGGATAAACTCTTCCAAAAGTACCGTAGTGAACCCTAAGGGAGAACATTAGAGGAATAATCTCATAGCCTGTGAGGAAACTAATTTCAATACCTGATTTGAGAAGGAGGGTTCTGGGTGTTTCCAGGACTCACTAGTTGTGTCCTCAGTTTCAGAAGCCCTGCCAGGATCAAGACCCTGGCCTGAGACATTTGCCTGCCGCCACTTGCCAGATAGCGAATTATCTGGATGACACCTCAGACCTCAGCAAGACCCGAGGAGATATGACCCACTGGCCCTCCCAGGGCCTTCCTTCCTGCCTCTGCCTCCCAGTTTGAAGACTTGCCCCTTCTGAGGTCTGACACTAGCCTACAGCGAGAGGAACAGCACTGCATTAACTGATAATCATTCTCGTGTAAAACTGGATTAGATAATAGGAGAGACAGTGGTAAATCATTGTTTCTAGTCCTCTTGGAAGTTTGTGGTTTTTACTGAACCTAAGGCATATGAATATCCTTATATTCAGCTTTCCACTCACCCTTTCTTTCCTCTGTTCTTCTCTCTCACTATCCATCCATGCATCTATTCAACCGTATCTCCACCTGTCTTTTCCATCTGTCCTTCTTTCCTTCTTCCTTTCTGCCTAAATATCCACCTGTCCATTTAGAGACATTTGTAATGGGTTGGTCAATACCTTAATCTCAGCAGTCGAGAAGCCCGGATTTGAATTGTAGCTCTACAAATTATTAGCATGAGACTTGGTCTCTCTGAACATCTTTTTCCTCCATTTCACAGTGGGGATGAATAATATTTGCCTCCTACTCTTAGGATTTGGTGATAATTAGATGGGATGATGCATATAAAGTCTCGAGACACTTCCGATGTACCGGTGAAATATTCAATTGCTCTTAGCAGTTACTAATCACCTGCTGTCAACAGTGAGGCAGTCCTGATACCTGACGTCCAGCCATTTGAAGGAGCTCTTCACCCCAGCAAGACTCAGACTTTTTCCATTTTTTATGTACTGGACTATCACTTAAAGTGGCAACAGGTCAGTCAAGCAATCATTTTCACAATTTGTAACTCAATATGTGGAAAAGAGACTTCAGAACTCTGAAATGTGCAGGCAGTGAACAATTTTAGGACTTGGACAGGACTGGGGGTGGGGTGGGCTGTCTTGGAGACAAAAGGTCTTCAGATCTCACCGTGGAGAAAATGAATCAGGCTGGCCCCACACTGTCTGCAGGTTGTTCCCTTGGTTATCTCTCTTCCGTTGTCTGCTGCCCATGGAGCTCAAGAGATCTTTTTCAATTTTATCTTCCAAGACAGGCTTAATGCTTTTTTATTGTTGTTTTCCCCTTAGGGTTTTCTTTTCTTTCTTTTTTTTTTTTTTTGAGACAGAGCCTCAAGCTGTCACCCTGGATGGAGTGCCATGGCAACACAGCTCACGGCAACCTCCAATTCCTGGGCTCAAGCGAGTCTCTTGCCTCCGTGCCTGCCACAACGCCTGGCCATTTTTTGGTTGTAGCCGTCATTGTTTGGCAGGCCCGGGCTGGATTCGAACGTGCCAGCTCAGGTGTACGTGGCTGGCGCCTTAGCCCGTTGAGCCACAGGCACTGAGCCCCCCTTAGGGTTTTCATGTGGCCTCTGATACTCAGTTATTTATGGGCTGAGCAAATCTATCACCCCCACAGTTCAGAGGTCCTGGGTTATCTAGTTACATATAGATGGCAAAAGCCTTTATTTTCCCCAAATGAAGTCTCTTATGGATTTTTAATAAGTCAAATATATAACATAAATCCCATGTACAATCACAGATACTCACTGAGGATAGTATTATCTAAACTAAGTGTGGTTGGATGTGATTGAGAAATGTGTGTGAGAACTCTTAACAGTGGCATAAAAATTAATTCACTTTTAGGTATAGAATTAACAAATTCTCTTTATTATCACATAGGTTTAGATGATCTGACATTTGAAAGGTTCTGGAAAACAACAAGAATAATAAACAGCTCTGGTTATATTTCACATCAGCAAGCTGTATCTTGACAATAGAAAATCAATTTATTGGTACTTTGCCAACACCACAAAAGAAACATTCATGTTAATCTCTCTCAGTAACCAAGAGGGAAAGTTAATTTGTGTTCAAGACGAGGAAGGCAGAGAAATTAACATTTACGATCCACCTACTCGGTAGTGACACCACGCTTACTGCTTTATATGCATTACCTGACTCCATGAATTCTCAAAACTGTTGTCTCAATTGCTGTCTTCATTTGCTCCCCTTCTACCCACCCCATTCTGACTCTTTTCCCTTATGATCTACCAACATAATTTTTGCTTAGACCCCAATCTATGGCCTTAAGACAGGCAGTTATGTTTTAGTCTCCATTGTATTTGACACTTCAGCAGTAGTCAGCACTTATTGAAATCTCTTCCTCCCTCAGCTTCCAAGGCAGGATATGTCCTGGTGTCCTCCTGTCCCTTCTAGACAGAACATTGTCCCTAAGAAATGTCATCCATGAGCAGGACTCCAGTATTCTACCATGCAGACCTCTCACAGTTGTGTATCAGCGTCCTACCCAAGTGTCCATTTGCCTTCTTATCAGCATTTAGATAAGTTCATCTTTCCTCCAACACCTGGCTTGGTTTTAGTTCTTTCTGATTCAGTGGGTGGCACTTCTATCCCTTATCTACTAGAAACTTAAAAACATCCTTAAACCTCCCTTTTTTGCACCCTCCCCATCCACCAAGCTCTCGTGGCTCTATCTGTAAGTATTTCCTGTACTATCCACTTCTCCATCTCCAATGCAACCCCTGAGTTCAAGTGAACATATGCCAGGATGGCTGTAGTCTCCCCCAACCATTCTTGCTTCAACCATTTGAATCTCCACTTGACAATCAGAGTAATCCACGAGAGAATGCAGGTAAGGACCTGTCTCACCCCTCCCTACCCCCAGCTCTAAACAAGACACACCAGTGCTTTCCAATGTTCTTGGGATAAAGCACAACACATTTACCAAGACCTATTAAGAGTTTCTGCCTGGAATGGCCTCTATCTTCCTCTCTTGTCCCATCTTCTTCTGCTCTCTTTAGCCCTTGGCTAGACCTTGAGGATGACATGATGACACAAATCACTTTAACATTCTTAACTTAATGACTAGTTGAAATACTAAGCAGGCATTCTGTATCAAAAATGAGTACATATTATGAATTTTCTCCTCCTTACCAAGATTTTAGATTTCCTATGAAAGCACATGATCTAACTTTCAAGGATGAGCTTTGGGACTGGCTTCCACAGTAGCTGAATGAATTAAAGTCTATTATACAAAACCATCTTTCTACAAATGTGGAAACTGTCTTCTGAACAAGCAAGGAAAAAATCTATAAAAGAGGTAGAGAGTAGAATCTTTCCACTGGGACTTAACGCTACTTGGAGTTGGGGCTTTTCTGCTTAAAATCAGTGATGCAGTCACAGATTGGATACGAGACTTGCCTTTACACTCTCACCTTCAGGAAGTCGGTAATAACAAGGAGATATAATACAAATGCATTATTTGTCTTAGAGCTTTATAGCAAACTGAGGATGTCTTCTATTTTTATATTTGCAATAGGGTGAACAATGGCCTCCTTTAAGATCCATGTCCTGATTCCTGGAACCTGTGAATATTATCTTAAGAACTTTGCAGATGCGATGAAGTTAAGGATATTAAGATGCAAAAATTGTCTCAGATTATTCTGGTGGTCTTTGAATGTAATCACGTGTATCCTTCTAATGGGGAGACATAGAGGAATTTGACACACAGAAGAGAAAAGTGCCATGGGAAAACAGTACAGAGGCTGGAGGTGACTCGGCCACAAACCAGAGTATCAGCAATCGCCGGAAGCTGGAAGAAGCAGTGAAAGCTTCACTCTAGAGCACGAGGAGGGAAGGCAGGGAAGGCTTCCCAGCTCAATGATACTGACATAAGACTTCTGGACTCCAGAATTCTGGGAAAATTAATTTAGTCTTAGGCCACTAAAGCTTTTTTTTTTTTTTAATTAAATCATAGCTGTGTACATTAGTGCAATCATGGGGTACATTGTGCTGGCTTCCTATACAATCTGAAACATTATCATCAAACTGTTTAACATAGCCTTCATGGCACTTTCCTGTTACAGCAGCCATAGACAACTTCGTGTCCAAGTTACTGATCATATATATGGTGGATGTATGGAAGTGTTCACCATTAGAATCTAAGCATTTTTAATTAGCACTTCATAAAATGATGCTCAGAACTCTTCTCTCTCTGTCTCTCTTCCCTCCCCCTCTCCATCCCCCCCCCAGCCTTCTTGGTGGATATTCACATTGAAAGAGGACCCAGCCATATATTCTTCACATAACTTCGATGTTAGCACACCTCTTACATTCCATATCTTTTCAGCACAGTTGACATTTCTGTTTTCAGAATCATTTTGAAATCTATTTCGATTTCTTGAACACTGGGCATGGCTCTGCCCTTTCGAATATCTGCCTTTACACTTACATCACAAGTATTGTGACCATGTCCCATGTACAAGACCTTGATGTGCATTAGTACAAATAATACCACTCTTCTCCATTGTGAATGGCTCTTCAGCATTCTAACTGCATCTCTGTGCCTTTGAGAGCCTGGGTACACCCATACAGATAAATCAGGTGAAAGAGTGGGTCAGGGATTATGCTAGCAGGTTCAGATCAACTTAGAGTTTTGTAAATATGTTCCAGTTTTTTAGTCCTAATATTCCAGTTATATTAGTTCTGTACTGAAGGATCTCAAAATCTTGAGGAAAAAAAAGAGACATGTAAGAAAATAAAAACTCCCATACAATGTGCTGCCCATGAAAGTAGAAGGGACAAAGGGCTTTGGGAGTTGAGATGTGGAAACAATACAGTGCTGTAGAGTTGGAGAGCTGGAAAGAAGTGTGGCAGCCTCAGCCTTGATGAATGTAATGTGGAGGACTCATCATTCAGAGGAGTGGGGAAGAAAGGACATTTGAAATGACAGGTGCCGCACAGGCAAAGGCAATGGGGGTGACTTTGGAGTCAGGGGAGAACAGGCAGTCCAAAAACTACAGAGCAGCTCACATTTACATGGGAGAACTTGCTAAAGGAAATTGATATTGAGAAATGATTTTTTAAAGAGCGAAAGAAAAACTATGAGATGCCTAATGTACTGTATCATGAAGCAATTTGTAAGAAAGGTAACATGGGAAAGCTGGTGAGGATGAAATGATAGAGACCTCTCAGGTAGCAGTTGTGGGAGACTAACTTATTCCAGTTTTATTAGACAGTAACTTCATTATAAGAACATCCATGCTTCTTCCACAACCTGAGAATGTCATCTGCTAGAATCCATCCTAAAGGAATAACACAAAATGTGAAAATATATCAACATGGGTTTTGGCAACGACAAACCACATGTAAGCCATAGCAACATCCCAAGTGTCTAATCTAAGCCTAGTGAATACAGCTCAAACTTTATTTTCCTTGAGAAGATGTTCATGAAAGCACAATAGAAATTTCTCCATACCCAGGCTGCAATTGCTTTCCCTTTCTTTGTCTCTATGGGACACTCGTCTCAAAAGAGAAAAATAAAGACATTATCTATAGAGCATCACCGGGAGACACATCTGAGTTCAAATATCACATTGCCCTTGTCTGGCTGTGTCACCTCAGACAGCTACTGACTGGCACATGCTGGATATAAATAAATGGTTGTTATTATTGAGACAAAGTAAATCTGGAATTTTCTTGATGTCCTTATTTTTCAGGTATAACTTAGAACACAAGGTATGCTTACTTCTGGATTGCTGGCAATGTCATCCTGTAGCCCTTCACCTGGAAGCTGCCTCCTCCTGCTTCAGGGTCTCTTCCTTAGAGAGATCCTCCCTGGTCTTCTTATCATAGGCAAATGGATCTTCTTGCAGCATCTTTACTCTTTCTTCATGGCAACGTGTAATCCTTCACTTTTCCCTTGCCTATTCTACATCTACTCCCCTGACTCCACACTCCTGAAGAAAGTGGCCCCATCTGTACACTTAGTGCCTAACACAGCGTCTGTCTGGCCTAGAAGTAGATGCTTGATAAATGTTTGAATAGAATGAATAGAAATCAAAAGTTTGAGGTTCCAGCCCTGCTCTGACTAAGCGTATATTCCTGTAACCATATTTTCCTACTGCTATAAGGAATGGGTTTATAAAAATGATGTCAGCAATGCCCCTGCTCCTATTTTACAGAACTAAGTGTGTGGCAGCAGCAATGATCATCTCCCACATATGTGTATTTCTCTGTTTTCAGAGCACTTTTGAATTCCAGATGGTCTGTTGCCAATGCCTTCCCCATAACCCAACCGGTACAAAGTAGCGACAATGGGGGTGTATCAGGGATCATTAAGAAGTTTCTAGACACGGCAGCCTGCTGGCTGCACTGACCTGCACTGCTGCGGGCTCAAGGGAGACCTGCAAGAGCCCCTTTCGCCCAGCCCTGGGGTCCCTGCCAGCAAAATGCAGAAGAACACAATATGAAGAGTAAATCACATTCATTCACTTAACAACACTGGTCTTTCCGTCATGTGTGTGTTCCCTGTTGAGAGAAATGCAGGAGAAAATAATCGTAAAAGAACAGGACTGGAATCAGACAGACCCTGCTTTGTACCCTGACACTGGACTGTATGTTGCAGAATTGAAGAAGGATACTTGGTCTTTGTCACTTTTCTGAGTTTTCATTTCCTCCTCTGAAAAACGGGAATTAATAATAATGCCTAAGTGGGGAAAGGTCCTGAGCAGATATTTAGGAACAACGGAGCAGATATTCATTGAGATTTTCAAGCAGGCTGTGTTTCCCATCCTAGGGTCCCCTCCCCAACCATTGCCCTCCTGTCTCCTCTCTGCCTGGGCTCCCCTGAGCTTCCTTCCTTTACTCTCTCCTATCCAGGCTCCCTCCTGCCCCCACTTGCCTTCTTACTGCCAGCATTCCTCTACCTGAACTCTGCTGGGGACTCCACGGTGAGATCCTACAGCCTCTGAGCATTCTAGCAGTCTTTGGGCCAGGCACGGCATGTAAGAACAGGCTGGCCCATCAAGAGTGCAGTCTACTAAGTAGAGGTCACTGCACAACTCTACTTTGGAAGCTTTAGACAAGCAGAGCTCTCCACAAGCAATGCAGAGGAAAGTGAGGGCTGGTGGCTCCTGCCTCGGTGCCTGAGCTGGTCTGGCAGACATCTCAGGGAGAAGGCAGGCCTGTGCCAAGCAGCCTGGCAACACATGAGCCTTAGAAATGGGATCTTTCTCATGGAGGAACAGGAGGGAAAATGCAAACAGGAAAAGATGGTTGTTGGCTGGGGGTGGGGGTCAGAGGGGAGGAAGGGGTAATAAGTATTGTGGGAGGCGGAGGACACAGAGAAGGAGCCTGGGAGATGCTGCAGTATGCTCCGAGAATGAAATCCTGTTCAGTCCCCTGAAACTCGGCAATGGGAAGATAGGACTGGGAACAAGATTTCTTAATGAAACAAAGGGAGGTTGGGCTAAAGTTTGTCACCTGTGAAAATTCAGGAGAAGGACATGGCTCTTCTTACTCAATTTGAGGATAGACTATAAGGCTGGGAGGAAAACCCTCAGATCTTGCTCTCGTGTCATGCTTTTTAGGAAGTCTCAGTTCAACTCACCTAGGCTAATAATGTTTGAATTCTTCTGGAGCCTGGAGAGACAGAAATGGTCCCCCACTTTCTGGAGCTGACAGAGTGCTTTGGATACATGATGTTTTGGGGGTGGGTGGTCATGCCCTGGTGTGGTCACCAGATGTCTCCTGACACACTGTACCTGAGTCACCACTCGAGGGAGGAGTTGGAGTGAGACAGGTGAAGAGCGTGAGGAAGGCGACTCATACAGCGGGAAGAATGTGTCTGAGGGCCCAGGGAAGAGAGGCCAGGTGGGAGTTCCCTGAGCTGCAAGACCATCAGTGAGAGGAGAGGGGCAAGAGGTGAGAGAGATGGTCAGGAGCGATGGCCTTGGAAGGAGCTGGAACTGCATTGAGTAGACAGTGGTTTGAGCACGCTGAGTTCTACATGAACTTTGCAGGTTCTCCTGGGCTGCAGTGAGCAATGGTGTGGAGGGGCAGGGTGCAGGGTGGCAGCTGGTAGGAGGCTGTTGTGTTTGTCCACATGAAAATTTACGGCATGGACAAGGAGATGCAATGAAGTAGATGAACAGTACAGATGTATATTATTTCACACAAGAGTCGGTGCTGCCTTGCTGGAATAAGGTGGCAAAAGAGGGCAGGTGCCTCATTCCTGGGTAGTGCTGGCACTCAATGGGAATTGCCTGTAAGGTCCACCTTGACTGTGCAATCAGGGGACATAGCTGTTTTAATGGAAGGACACTTGATGTTAGTGGTGTAACACTGACCAAGGTGTGCAACCTCAATCTGTTTCCAAATTCCAGTAGAGTAAATGGTATCTCGTCCACAGGGCTGATGTGGCCTATTAATTAAATGAAGTTATATCTGCCTGCCACTGAATACAGCTGGTGCCTAATAAATGTGAGCACCTCATCCCCAGCTTTCTCTTCCCACCCTAAGCTGAATAGCCACCATGGATGCTTGCTTCATTCTGGTCTACCTAGAGTCCAGGCTTTTCCAGAAAATAAAGGAACTGCATTACCTCTTTCTTCTGTGTTCAATACCCTATGGCACTTAACCCTAGGACCAGCCCCAGCATAGCAGTCTATGCTCATATTGTAGCTGTGTTCCCTGCCAACTACAGGGCAGATGCAACTGCACTGCCAACAAGAAAAAAGGAATGACATCACATTTGTCCTTGAACGTGATTATCTCATTTCCACCTTCGGATTTTGCACCAGCTGTTCCCTCTGCCAGGAACACACTTTCTGCATATCTCCCCATGGTTGGCTCCTTGGTCCCTCACCTCTCTGCTTAAATCCCTCACCTCCACCAAGAGGTCTTCAACCGCCCAAGTTAAAGTAGCCCACCCCCCCCCTCAGTCAAGGCTCCCTGAGATATCTTCTTCATAGAATTTTTCTCTCTCTGACATTATCTTGAATATTTGCTGATGGTTCTTTGCTTGTCTTTCCCCCTCTAAAGAGTAAATTCCATTAGTCCAGAGACTTGCTTTTCTTATTGACTACTGTATCTCCAGCACCTAGACCCAGGTCTGACATACTGTGGGTACTCAATAAACTATGTTGAATAAGTAAATGGATGTCTATAATGCTCTTTTCCTAATAGTTAATTCCTTATGGGGTTTGTCAAAGCTTCTCAGGTCCATGATCTGTCTCGAGCTTCATAACTATAAGTGTGTACATGTGTACATCTATGTGTATATCTGTGTATACACTACGTATGCATATGACTATATGTATATGTGCACATACACATGTACAACATATGTGTATAAGCGTGTGCATATATGTTTACATATGCAATCACATGCATGTGTGTATACATATATGTTTGTATGTCTCTTCATCAACAGACCAGGTAATAGCATATCTACTTTGCAGTTGTGGAAACCAGGCTCAGAAGAGGCTCATGTCCTCCCATTTATTGAAAGGAAGTACAGAGAGAAAATCAGCAAATGGCCCTATGGCCCCTTATCTAAAAATCCAAACCCAAAGAGTGGCCTGTACAGTGCTGTGGCCAGAGCTCATGTTGAACAGAAATGACCAAGGGCCAAAAGGAGCCTGGGTGACCCATTTTCTCATCCAAAAAAGCACATTCCCAATGACTGCCCAGAATGCAGTGAGGGACAGTGAGGTTGTGGTCATGACATTGATGTCATGAGAAAGATGCTTGACCCCCTTCCTAATCAAAATTTCTAGTCATGGATCTTATTTCAGATTCTGCATCTCTCTTATCTACCTCCCCAGAACTTGGGGAACTAGAGACACACTCAAGGCAAATGCCATTTCCATGTGCAATCCTAGGAAACCAGTCTCCTAGATCAGCATTCTTACGTATTGTCTGTGCAACCCATCCTTTTGGCAGCCCGCCTATGGAATTCTCAGAAAAGTGTTCTTAAATGCATAAAGTAAAATGTGTAGGATTACAAAGAAAGCTAATTATATTAAAATATGGTTACATTTTTTAAATGAGAAATAGTAATATATGTGCATTCTTATTAACACATGAAATAACAAGATCTGGCAAAAGGCCTAATGACTACCATAATTGCAAAGTAGTGAAGAGTGTAAATGTTATTTCAAGATATCTGCTACGGTTATGATGTGGTATTAAAATATCTGTGATTTCTTTTGGTGACAAAGTCACAGGCACTATTAATACTACTATAGTCTCCTACACTCATAAGAGAAGACAATGTTAACGTTCAATAGAGCAGGGAACAATAAATTATTTCTGTATGCTTAGGGGAAAAAACCAAACTATTTTTTCTACTACTGTATTCTCAATCTTCAAGACTTCTATGACCAGATGTATGTTTTCTTTCAACACTGACCAATTTTCTGAAACCAGCTGGGTGTCCTACAATTTAACTCAATTCTAACATTGCCTACATGGAGATAGCATCAGATCCCGTGGGCTAAAGATTCATCCCCAGCTATCAGGCTGCCCAAAACTTCATCTAACTTACCTACAAATCAAAGGTTCGCACAACACCCCTGTGTTCAGTAAATCGGTACAGCAACTCACAGAAACCAGGAAAATAGTTTGCTTACTATTGTGAATTTATTATAAAAGATATTTTAAAGGACAAAATAAAGAGATGAAGAGATACGTAGGATATAGGGTGAGCTTTGGAAGGACCCCAAGGCAGGAGCATCTGTCCCCATGGAGTTGGGGTGCACTGGATGTGTTTTTGTTCACCAGTCCAAAAGCTTTCTGGTTCAGGAGTTTTTCTTTCTTTCTTTCTTTTTTTTTCTTAACATTTTTTTCCCTTAAATCATAGCTATATATATTAATGAATTTATGGGGTACAATTTGCTAATTTTATATACAATTTATGTTTATATGGCTGGAGCTGATTGAGGGATTTTTAGAGAGGCTTCATTATGTGGGCATGATTTGTTTTATTAATTCAGTCTTCAGCCCCTTTCTCCTTCCTGGGAGAAAATTCCAAGCTCTAATCATGGCTTTCTGCTGGACAGTCTCCATCCAGGAATGCACAATAGTTACCTCATTAGAACAGAAGATGCATCTATCACTCCAGAAATTCCAAAAGATTAGGAGCTCAGTATCTAAAACTGGGGTTAAAGATCAAATATTAGAATGAAGTTTGTTCTTATTTCCCTTTCTGCAGATGGAATTACAAGTATTTTAGGATCTGTGTGCCAGGTACCAGGGATGAAGATCAAGCTATATATTTCTTAGTGTAAATCACATTATCATACTGTGAATAGCCAGATAGTAAATATTTTTGACTTTTCATATTCTTCAAACTTGAAGTCCTTGTCACAAGTATTCATTCCTGCTATTATAGCAAGAAATAGCCACAGACAAAATACAAACAAATAGGCATGATTGTGTTCTAATAAAACAATACAATTTAAAAAAAAAAACAACAAGCAGAGGGGGGGCATTTGACCCATAGGCTGTGGTTTATTGGTGCTTGAATTGGAGGCCAATGAAAATGAGTAATATTCTGCTATCTTAAGTTCTTGGGTTGGCCCTCTGCATTGTTCCACCATATACTCTTTGGGGGAAAAGATCTATGGACCCCATAGTGCTAGATTAAGAAATCTAGAATGTTCACACAACAAAAGAGTTGTATAATCAAATAAATGCAGGTTGTGTTGTAGACAGTAAGCACCAGAGTCACAGTTTACATGAACCTATTAAAGGTTTAAAAGATCTGAATAGTCCTGCATTAACTTTAACTTTATTTAACCTAGACTTTTCTCACATGTATTAGATATAATCACATGATTTTATTTTTTCTGTTTGAGAAGCTTCTATGATCATTCCATATATCACACTTTGAAAATGTTCACCTAAGCCAACATTCCATAATACACACACACACATGCTTTATATTTGAGGACAGTGTTAGACATAGTTCTCCAGAGAAACAGAACCAATGGAGTGTGTGCATGTGCGTAATAAGAGAGATTTATTTTAAGGAATTGGCTCAGGCAGTTATGGAGGCTAGCAAGTCCAAAATCTGCAAGGGGAACTGGGAGAGAGACATAGCTGGAGAGCCCGGGAAGAGCAAATATAGCAGTTCAAGTCCTCCCCTATCTGCTGTGGAATCCCCCTTGCTCAGGGGAGGCCGGTCTTTTGTTCTAGTTAAACCGTCAACCAATTAAATGAGGAGTCCCGCCCACATTGTGGAAAGCAATGTGTTTTCCTCAAAGTCCATTGATTTGAATGTAATTATCATCCATAAACACCACCACAGAAGCATCCAGAATAGCATTTGACCACACATCTGTGTGGCCCAGCCAATTTGATACAGAAATTAACCACTACAAGGACCCTAAGTCTAGAGAGAGAGTGACTATTGTAAGGGCCCATAGCCACTTACAAATGTTAGAGGTGCCGCTAGAATTTAGGAGTCTGAACCCCAAGATTGTTGACTGGAGGCTGCAGGAATCTTCCACAGGTCTAGTGAGAGTCCTTCAGACATTCTGGAAACTCATGGTTGCGGAGGAAAGCAGGGCTGGCTGGCAGTTAAGGCTGAAATGTGTAATCTAAATGGCATTGAAAGAACCTCCAGCTCCACTAAGCTCATCCTAGCCTTGGTGGTTAATCCCGTGGGCTTCAACGAATACAAAGAGTGAGTGAGGAGCATGCTAGCTGAGTGAATGAGTTGATTTTCAGTGAGTCTGTGTCCTACTGGAGAATAGCATATATCCTTTATAAATCACCTACTGTGTGACAGGCACCATGCAATGTGCTTTAATCAGTGATCTTCAACCAGGGTTACCAATAGAGTCAGCTGCACAGCTTTTTAAAAACATTTGGGGGTTTGGTCCGCATGTCCATAATACTCTTTTAATTAGTGTGGAGTAAACCCAGCTCCAACTGAACCTAAACTAAATCTCCCCAACAGAACCATTGTAGCATGAGTTGTTCAGCAGGGCTCATTATGATCTTCTGGTCCAAGGTTTCTCAGTCAGACTGCATGGTAAAATGACCTAGGAATTTTTGTTTGTTGGAAACAAAATCTTGCTCTGTCACCCAGGCTGGAGTGCAGTGGCATGATTATAGCTCACTGCAGCATTGAACTCTTGGGCTAAAGCAATCCTCCTTCCCTAGCCTTGTGAGTAGCTAGAATGACAGGTGTGTGCCACTAAGCAGCATGGGGTGTTCCATCATGCTGGCTCACATGTTCCAGTCTACTTACACTGAAAAAGACTGTCATGGGAAGGCGAGAGTTAGTCCATGGGAAGCTGCTCTTTCAGAGACGAGTACCAGGAAACTTGTGCCAACCTGGCACTAGTAGACATTTCCTTGAGAACAATGCTGGTTATGTATCTTGTTTCATTTTCTTTTTTTGAGACAGAGTCTCACTTTGTCACCCTTGGCATCATAGCTCACAGCAACCTCAAACTCTTGGGCTCAAGCAATCCTCTTGCTTCAGGTTTTTATTTTTAGTAGAGACGGGGTTTCACTCTTGCTCAGGCTGCTCTTGAACACCTTGAGTAAGCTCAAGGGGTCCACCTGCCTTGGATTCCCGGAGTGTTAGGATTGCAGGTGTGAGCCACTGAGCCTGGCCCTATGTATCCTATTTCTTTATCCCCCATGAGAAGCACAGACTAAATTGGGAATGATATTGGGGTTTATGTTTCTACTTTTGCACATTAATTTTATCTTTGATCTTATCAACCCATGTGAATGCAATTTACATGACATCTCTGAGTTGCAAATTTCTGGAGTAAACCTGAGGATTCTTTGTTTACTCGGAGGCAATGGGGAGCAGAGAAAGCAGTGGGAAAGGTAGGGGTGGAAGGTGGAGACAGAGGTAACATAAGAAGCAAAAAAAAAAAAAAAAAAAAAAAGGCAACCAAACAAAAAACACCCAACTCCATGCACCCTGGTGTTCCAAGAGTGAAATGCAGTCCAAACCCAGCAGCCTGCAGGCTCTCTGAGGCTACTTAACCCAGCCTAGTTCAAAGGAAGGGCAGGGCAGGTTGGGGGTGGGGGGCCTCGGCATGTCCTTCAGGGCCTGGGTCAGGAACTTTTCCAGCTTCAGCGTCCGTGAGTCTTCGATCTTATCCATCTGCTCATTTGGGATCCTTCTTAACAGGGTGTTCTTGCATGTGTTGACAAAAAAAATCTTTTGACACGTAGAAGGTTAGTAATTTTTAGATTTTGTGAAAAGACGCTCAAAAAATCTGTCTCCCCAGCCGGTCTTCCCCTTCGCTCCTTCTCTACTGAGTCCTCCTTTGGGTTAATTTGCCATCCTTGAAGTTTCCTCTCTAAGACTTTTTAGGATTTGCTTTGCAAACTCAGATGTGGAGCCCCTCAGCATGATCTGTATCTGTCCCCCGGGGTGGCGACACTGATAATAACGGGGCCAGATGCTGGAGGGAAAAGAAGACAGAATAGAAAGAGGACTGGATTTGGATCAAGAGTCTTGGGTCTGACTTTGCTGCTTTAAAGATGTGGGACTTTGGACACGTTGCTTGACATCCTTGAGTCTCGGAGGTTTTTTTTTGTTTATTGTTTTTCTTTTTGTGAAATGAGGCAGATGACATCTATTTCATAGGATGTAAACTTAGAAAACACGAAAGTGGTTAGCACGTTACCTAGCACATAAGATTCAATAAAGTATTTTTTTCTTTCCTTGTTAAAACATATTGTTCATTTATAGGTTTTTTGCATCTTCAGGTCAGTTCTGTTGCATTTTTCATCAGTTGTAATTTTTGTCTGTCATGGATGTGGTGCATTCATTCTGTGCTAAGAAGACGAAAACCTTGAGGTGTCATTTATTAGTCTGTTCCAAGCACTGTGTAGACATCAGGGCATCTGAAGTGTTGTTCTGAGACAGGTGTTATTATTGGTATTGTCCCCACTATACATACCGGAAGGCAGACCCCCAAGAGTTGAGCAGTTTCTCACATTCGCGCCGCTCTGAATGGTGGAGCAGGGACTCGGCCTGGTTTTGCCTGGTTCCCTCAGTGGCACATACTCTTTAGGACTCAGTCTTGGCGTTGATGGTGCTGACCGTGGAGGGTAGTTTGGACATTCTAAAATAATGCGGCTGTGGCCCCAGTGCAGAACAGGATGAAAACGCACAATGGAAGTGAGAGGAGACGTATTTGAGTCAACATAAGGAAATCGTCTTAAAGGTCCGTCCACCACTGCCTGGAACCAGAATGGGCTGCCTTGTGGGGGGGGGGGAATGAGCTCCCCACCATTGACATTCTGAGTGGGTAACCGGGGAGTCTGCAGCAGGGGCTGGGGAGAGGCAGGTGACAGCAGGCTCTCTGCTAAGCATGGTAGCCTGCCACTGGATGTGTCTGGGACTGTCTCTCTGCCACTCCTCTGTGGGACCTTTGCTGCATTACCTATACCACAGCACCTCCACTTCCTTTCCTGTCAAACCCCAAAATGTTTGCCCACCTCCTGCAGTGCGTGTGAGCACCGAGGGGGATAATCCACGGAAAGTATCAAGGACCAGTTCTGATGGGTGATGAGGGGATGATGAATGTAGCTGTATCACTTCTTCAAGTGAGCTATAAAATAAAAATGGGGTTCTTTTATGCTTGGCCTCATTTTCCTAGAATCAATGAGACCTGTTCTGTGATGCCCATCACTGGGGCTGCCCTGCCCTGCAGATCAGGTGAGGGCCTGTACAGACTTGGTGCAATGGCAGCACCTAGTATGTGCTCAGTAAATCATGGTCAGTAGAAGCAGTATTTTAGTTTTATTACTTGGATTCAGCAGATGCTTTGGAAGTAGGCTCCAGGGGTCCATGGTGAGAATGAGTGCACATATACTCTAGAACATTCCAGTGATTCTTAGAAAGATCCCATGAGGCTTATGTTTGCCTCTAGGGTGGGGCAGACCACCATCAGAGCGCCTTCCAATTCTCAGAGCCTGGGGCTTTGCCCTTGCTGATAATGATGAAGAGACACAGGGCTGCTTGGGGAAAATCCACCAGGCTGACAACTCCTTCAGTGTCATTTCATGGTCCACAAGGGATCATGCAATGAATTCATTAAATCTGTTTGATTGGCTTTGAAAGGGCATGTAAATAGCCTTCAAATAATAGCAGTTAACCATTCACATTTGTAGTGCTGTGTGGTTTAGAAAGCCTTTCCCCACATTTCCCATATGTCCATTTTATTCTTATTGGTTCTCTCATTCTATGGATAGTCGTTGAGTGAGTACTCTGTGTTAACCATTGTACATACACTGGGAGGAAAAGAAAAACTGGATACTGACTGCCCTCAACCAATACTATCCTCAAAGGAAATGAAAAAAGTCACTTCTTGACACTACTTGAAGCCTTCCTGTGACTCCTGCACCTCCCTTTCCACTCCTAATTAAACCCGCACCCCTTACCTTGGTAGATAACCTCCATCCTGGTGTGGCTTCTGCCTCCTGTGTCCTCTGCTTCCTGCTCTGCTTTCTCCCTGCTCACTCCGGCTGAATGGGCCTCTGTGCTTTCCTGCCCAGCCCTGTTCTCTGGACTGGGATACCCCTCAACCTCAGTCTGCACCCTGGCAGTCTGTGCAGCTGGCTTCTTCTTATCCTCCTGATCCTGACTCAGTCACCTTTTAAAGAAATAGCTGCCTGCCTGCTGGCATCCCACTGAACTCTGCACAGTTTGCACTTATCTGTTTGTTGGTATCTCTCTCTGCTACTGAAGATCAAGTTCCTGAAGATGGGTGTGTCTGGAGCCTAGCCCTGTTAGCTGCTGATCAAATGAAATGCATCATGGGCAGGACAGAAATCAGTTCCCGATATATTAGAGGCACAAGGAAGGAGCCTTGTATTCTGCATAGAGGGGTCGAGAGCCAGTGGGACCTTTGTGAACATCTTTTGGGGAGTAGTTATTCTTACCTAACATATGAAGAAGCTGACCTGCCAAAGAACTCATTCCTGGCCTGAAAAGAAGCAGAGTGCAATCATTCTGACTCTTTCTTCTGATAGTGGCTACAGAAATTGTGGCAGACTTTAGTCAAGGGGACCCATGTATCAATCATGTGTCTCTTGATCACAGCCCAGATTCCAGCCTCATCTCCACATGCAGCCATCCCCTCAGAGTCCCAAGAGCTCCTGACCAACACTGCCAACGACTTTGAGGAAATATCAAGTACTACCAATTACTCTCTCCATTTTACAGATTAAAAAACTGAGGCTCAGAGAAATAAACATGAGGCCCAACGTAGTTCCCCAGAGCTATTGAGGGATGAAGTCATTCTGCATCCTGGTCAGGATGACAACAAAGCCAGTGTCTGCTCCAATCTCCATCTGGAAGACAACAGCTGTCACAGTTTGGGGTTCACATGATTCTATCTTGGACTCGGCCCAGTGCAGTGAGTCACACTTTCCTTCCTCATCTGGAAAAGGGAAGGCAATGAGTATCCCAGGGTACAGAGTGGGAAGAGCTATGGCAGGTAGAGAGATGGTGGTAGCATTTACATTTACAGAATATTTTCATTGCAATCATTATGGTACATCTTTTATATTCATTTTCAAATTTAACTTTCCCAAATTGATTTAATAAGGACATAAACCAGTAAAATAGCAAGATTAAATAGACAAAGAATAAAAGGAATCATGAAGGACCAGAAGCTCTCCGTGGATGGTAGAGGTTGAAGGATGTTACCAGAAGTGAAATGCATGGCAGTTAAGACTACTATAGAAACAAGTTGGGTGCTGGGTGCGGTGGCTCACGCCTATAATCCCAGCACTGTGGGAGGCTGAGGAGGGAGAATGGCTTGAGCTCAGGAGTTTGAGACTTACCTGAGCAACAGTGAGACCCCAATTCCTAAGAAAATGAAAACCCCAGCCAGGTGCCGTGGTGAGTGCCTGTAATCCCAGTGGCTTCTGGAGGCTGAGGCAGCGGGATGCCCACAGCCCAAGTCTGAGGTCACATTGAGCTATGATGCCATTGCACTCTGCTCAGGGCATAGGGTGGGGCTCTATCTCAAGAAAAAAAGAGAACCAAGTTGGGTAGCAGACTTCTCAAGAGACTAAAAAGCAACCAAGTAAATAAGACAAAGCAGGTCATGGGAGAGACCCATCTTTTTCTTGGTTCTACCCAACGTAATAGCAGTTTTTGTTTTAGTGCGCGGCCATTTAGTCCTTTGGCCAGCCACTTCATAATGACATGGGAATCATGCTGTGGTTAGATAATGTCAGTGACAAAGTATCACCTGTGTCCACTTGGTGTCAGGCACTGACCCAGGCCCTGGAGCAAGGGCTCTTCCTTGAGGTGCACAGACCCACCCCCCATGGGCTTCCCGGGTACAGCACGAGCTCCACGAAGCAGTGAGGTTGTACCAGTTGTTTTGTCTGTGTCTGCAGTGTCTGGAAGAGTTAGCTTTACACGTCATCAGGGCACAATATGTGTTTGCCCCTCTAGTCTCTCCTCTTTATCTTGACTCAGGGTCATTAAATGGTTCATAAATCGTTGCAACACCATTGCCTGCTCTAGCACTTCCCAAATGTTAAGGTGCAGACTGCAGAGGAATCTCTTAGGAATTTGTTAAAATGAACAATCCTGGGCTTCATCTGAGATATTCAAATAGATAAATGACATGACTTCCTCTTAAACTTTTAGGATTGAAAGGGTGCGATCCAAGAGTTGGCAAATTGTTTCCAAAAATGAATATTCCCCTAAAAGTATTCTTCTGTGAAAACATTCTGGCAAATATGCTTATAGGACATATTTCAGATTCGGCTGGTCTCTGTTGCAACCACTCCACTCTGCCTTGGCCTCGATAAAGCACTCAAAAGCAGCCATAGACAATACTTAAAGGAATGGGTGTGGTTATGTGCCAATAAAACTTTATTTATAAAAACAAGCTGCAGACCCAGAGGCTATTGTTTGACCAGAGGCTATTGTTGCTAGTCCCTGGTTCCAGACTTTATTGTATAAGTGAGGGTACTGAGGCCCAAAGAGGCTGGAAGTCTTGCCTAGCGTAAGAGATAAAAGGAGGTGTTGTGGGTTTTTCCTTCTGTTACCCACAGCTCTTAGAAGGACAGCCTCAAATGAATGTGTTTAGAAAACAAAATGTGCCCATTTCTGCAATGAAGTGTCTGTGACTAGGACTCCCTGCATATGGAGATTCTCTTTCCTGTGACTGGAAACTGGAATATTCTTAACTTGGTATTTTTAGAAAAACAGCCTTTCCCCAACCACCAGTTTTCAATCTGGCAGTGTCAACGCCCATTGCCAGAGCTTTAATCGAAAAATATCAAGTTAAAGTTTTCTCTGGTTACTGTAGCAAAGCTGAATAATAAAGTCTGCTTAATTTTTTTTTTTTCAGAAAACGTATAAAGCTTAGAAATCTTAGAAAAGCTGCAGGTGTTTAATAAGAAAGTAGGAAGGTTAGAGAATGTGGTTCTCATAGAAAATGGGCTACTTGAAAATGGCTTGACAATTAGCCATTTTAGAGCTGGCAGTCAAACTGTGAATTCTGTTAGGGGAGGTCTGGGCTGCATAGGGAGCTGCATCCTTTGGCTGCACCCCCACCCAAGCTGGTTGTTAACTGAATGCACAAAGACAGAAATTTCATTTCAACAAGTATTTTTTGAGCTATGCTCTCTAACAGCTCTTGTGTTAGGCCTGGCTGTGATAGAGGGAGAATGGTGGGGAGGCATCAGGAGAAACAGGTAAGGATTCCTGAGACAGGGGCCTTGTCTTCCAGAGTCCCACCATCTAGTGGGAAGACAAGATTTGTTTCTTCCTTAAGGCAATGCCAGCTGCCGTATTGCAGGTTTTAACTAAGAGGCAATTTCTCTCTGATATAAAGTCTAATTGGCAACAGGGAGTTGAGGGCTGGTTGTTTCAATGTTCATGAATTAACAATAAATTAATGTGTAAAAAATAGTGCCTTTCAAGGCGTGGTTCTTTGGATCAAACATACCAGAGTCATTGAGAGAGCTTATTAAAAATTCAGATTCCAGGAAGGATAATACAACAGATCAAAGATAGTCTTTTCAGAAAAACTGGGCACCTACATGCCAAAAAAAAAAAAAAAAAACAAAGAAGAATCTAGACACAGACCTTCTACTTTTCACAAACAAATAAAAATAGATCACAGAACTGAATATAAAACATAAAACCATAAAATTCATAGAGGATAACTCAGGGGGATATCTAGATGACCTTGGGGACGATCATTACTTCTTAGATGTAACACCAAAGGCATCTGTGAAAGAAAGAATTGATAAGTGGGACTTCATTAAAATAAAAAATTTTGCCCTGTGAGACATTGTCAAGAGAATGAAAAGACAAGCCACAGATGGGGAGAGAATTTGTAAATGACATAGCAAATAAAGAACTGTTACTTAAATATACAAAAAATCCATTTAAAAAATAGACTAAAGGACCTTTCCTTTTATTAAATCATAAACGCATAGATCATGTATACATGAATGCATGTATGGGGTACAATGTGCTGATTTCATATAGAATTAGGAGCGTTTACATCACTGGTTAATATAAACCTCATCTCGTTTACTTACTTATTGTGTTAAGACATTTATACTCTATGCTTAATAAATCCAACAAGTACCCTTGCATTGTGCACCATAGGTATGATCTCACTATTCACCCTCCGTAAATCTGACTAAAGAACCTTAATGGATACATTACCAAAGAAGATAAGTAGATGGCACATAAGCATATGAAAAGATGATTTGTATCGTACATACATTGCATCATATTGCATCAAGGAAATTTGCAAAGTATAACAAGAATCAGGTTCTACTCCACACCTATCAAAATCCAGAACACCATCAATACCGAATGCCAGCAAAGGGTGTGCAGCGGCAGGAGCTCCCATTCACTGTTGGTGGGAATGCAAAATGGTGCAGCTCTGTGGAAGGCAATGTGGCAGTTTCTTCAAAAAGTAAACACGCTCTTCCCATGGGATCCAAGTCACGCTCCATGTTACGTACCCAAAGGAGTTGAAAACTGATGTCCATATAAAAACCCATGCACAGTTGCTTAGAGCAGCTTTATTCGTAATTGCCAAAACTTGGAAGCAAACAATGCGTCCTTTAGTAGGTGAGGGGATAAAGAAACTGCGTACATTTAGACATGGAATGTTGCTCAGCACTAAGAAGAAATGAGCTATCCAGCCCTGAAGTGACATGGAGGGACTTTCAATGCACATTACTAAGTAAGAGAGGCCGGTGGGAAAAGGCTACATACCGTGTAACTCCAACTACAGGACATTCTGGGAAAGGCAAAACTATGGAGAGACTAAGAAGGTCAGTGTGCAGGGGTGAGGGGTGAAGGGGGATGAATGGGCAGGACACGGAGGAGTTGCAGGTCAGGGAAGCTACCTGAGATGGTGCTGTAACAGCACAATGTGCCATCATGCCTTTGCCAACTCTGTTTTAAAGGATGGACTCTTGTCAGTGGTGGCATGTCAATGTCAGGTCATCAGTTGTAACCAACGTACCAGGCTGGTTGGGCACATTGATAATAGGAGAGGTGTATGTGGTGGGAGTAAGAGCATATGGGGAAATCTGTATTTTCTGTTCATTTTTGTTGTAAACCTAAAACCACCGGGTTTTTTTTGTTTTTTTTTTTGAGACAAATTCTCACTCTGTCGCCCTCAGTAGAGTGCCGTGGTATCCTAGCTCATAGCAACCTCAAACTCTTGGGCTCAAGTGATCCACCTGCCTCAGCCTCCCAAGTAGCTGGGACTCCAGTGCCCACCACATGCCTGGCTGTTTTTAGAGGTGGAGTCTCACTGGCTTAGGCTGGTCTCAAACTCCTGAGCTAAAGCAGTCTACCTACCTTGGTCTCCCATTGTGCTAGGACTACAGGCATGAACCACTGCCCCCAGCCCCCTAAAACCACTCTTTTTTTTTTTTAAAAAAAGAGCCTATTATAAATGTAGATTCCTGGCTTGGCATCCGTAGTTCAGTGGGCAGGGCACCAGTCATGTACACGGAGGTAGGAGAGTTCGAACCCGGTCTGGGCCTACTAAACAAGAATAACAACTGCAACAAAAAAGTAGCTGATGGTTGTGGTGGGTGCCTATAATCCCAGCTACTCGGGAGGCTGAGGCAAGAGAATCATTTGAGCCCAAGAGTTTGAGGTTGCTGTGAGCTGTGACACCATAGCTCTCTACGGAGAGTGACATAGTGAGACTCTGTCAAAAAAAATGCAGATTCCTGGGCTTCACCACAGGGATTTTGTTAAGGGGATTTGAGTGGGGTCTGGGAATCTGCCTGTGTAAGTCATGCAGTCCACATTCATAGCTCACTCCAGTCTCTCATTTCTGGGTTCAGATGATCCTTTCTCCTCACCCTCCCAAGTAGCTAGAACTACACGTGTGCACCACCACAACCAGATTTTTTTTTATTTAGTAGAGATAGAGTTTCACTATGTTAACCAGGCTGGTCTTGAACTGGCCTGAAGTGATCCTCCTGCCATGGCCTCCCAAAGTGCTGGGATTATAGGCCCAAGCCACAACTCTGGCCCCTGTCCCTAGTCTTCCCAGGAGCTATGACATACTCTAACATTTGGAAGTCACTGGCGCAAACTATAATTAGAATTTAGGAGTGATGAGTAGTTATACAGGAGATTTTGGAGTGAATTTCAGGCCATGCTGAGGAGTTTAGACTTTTTTCTGTAGGACATAAAGAGGCCCTGAAGGTTTTGATCAGGAGAATGGCATCTTCCAAGTGTTGCTTTGAGATTAATTGGCCAGTGGTAAGCAGAAAACCATTACATACCTCCAGGAAATGCAGGCTAGGATTAAGTGCTAGGGGACAGGCAAAGACCCTCACAGTGCCCGACACAGAGCAAATGGGCACCACATCTCAGTCGCCATGTGTACTCTGGAGCCGAGGCGATGGCGGAGGAAGAGATGTGGCTGAAGCCCAGTGTAGAAGGTTCAATATAATTAGTGACCCTGGTTAAGAGGGAAGTGTTGTTTCTTTGCTTGTTTCCCTAACAGTGGATTATAGACACTTTTTATGTTTGGTGGAATTGGAAGGTGGCTCTCGGTGTCACGACTGTAGTCAATAGAAATCACGTTGGCGTTTACTGAGGGATTCCAGGTGGTAAGGTCTTGGTATGAAACCAAGGGTTCCTCCTCACTCCTATCAGTAGCTTTTGATTTTTGCAAAGACACCCACTTTCACATCAGGAAAATCTTTTCTTTAGCCTTCACTTCGAGTGTCCTGCGACTAGCTGTGATTAATTATCCCTTAAATTTCAATGTAACACAGAATTCCAGATCCTGAACACAGTGGGAGATGGGGTTTGACTCCATAGGGTGATTCAGGGATTCAGGCACTTTTCATCCTGTGGTCTGCCCTACCATAGAACAAAGATTCTCTCAAGTGTGGCCTTGGCAGCATCACCTGGTTACCTGTTGGAATGGCAAGTTCTCAGGCTTTATTCCAGACCTGTGTGATCAGACATGCTGGAGCAGAGCCTGACAATCCGGCTTGCATACACCCTTGCAGGGGAAAGAGTGTGGCATGGTGGCACTTTCCCTCCCATCCCACTGGCCACACTCACCGAGAGGAAGGCTGGGATTGGCAGTCTGAGTGTACAAAAGGCATCAGAAACAGGCTGTGATGAGCTTGGGCCTAGCCTTTCCGCATTTTCCCATCTGCGAGACAAGGACGATAATACCTCATTCAGAGTGACTGAGGATTACTTGATAAAATGTGTTCTTGCCTGCTGGCTTAGAAGAGATGTTGATTTTAGCTCCCTACTCACATTGCCCCCAAGCCTCTGAGCTGGTCTTCCATCATTTATGACGCTTGGAAACTTTTCTGTTCTGCGTCTGCAAAGAAAACATCCTGAGAAATCTATCCACCAAGCAACTCTAAACACATGGTTTGGCTGTGTAAATAAGGATTTCAAGACGGCATTGCATGCAGCTTTAAAATCTGAAAGGCATTTTACGTAAACGGTATCATTCACTCCCGATTACACTTTTGGAGGTAGTACATTTAACTCTCTTTCATGGGGGACGCAGGGTTTTGACAGAGTGCCTGGCCACCTTCCCCAGCTGGAGTGTGATGGCCGTGGCAGGTGCCCAGCTCTCTGCTCTGCGTGGCTTGCCATCACAGGGCTGTAGGAGAGCCCAAGAAGGAAAAGACGAATTCCCAAAGCTCAGGGCACTCACAAAGGATAGACAGAAAAAGTCACTGACATTAACTCGTTCCTTACTCGTTCTAGGGAGGGAAAAAGGAGGGGGATTTAAGACAAATTGACATACAAGGCCATTTAAAAGCCGGATGAGCTAAGTTCTTTATGAGCGGCAGACACAGGGGTGGTGGTGTGCAATGACGTCAGTCTGAACAATTTGCGTGTTTCACTGCTGAGATATGCCAGACTGATGTAAGACGTGTGACACATGAGCCTCGCTGAAGAAGAGCTCGCTGGCTGCCTCTGTGGGAAAAGTCCTCATCTCCATGGTGATGGGCTGCATGTCCCAGACACTGTCTGGGGGTGGCAGGGCAGCTGGAGACATCAGGGATGCAAACCCCTTTGGGAGCGGTGGCTATGACGAAGAACGCAATGTTCCTTTTTCCTGTCCTTACCACTCAGTGTCTTGGGAGAGCAGGGAAGTGATGGAAGGTCTCTCTGCCAAGGAATTACAGTTGCACTATTAACACTTCCCCCCTGGGGCTCTAAGCACACTGGTTGACAGTGGGTGGCTTTGCTGTTACAAGCAAAGAAGAATTTTCTGTTAGGAAATTCAGAGGACCGACTTCATCTAGGCAAAAAGGCTATGAGTAGCCCTTATATCCTAAAACCACCAGGCCCAGGTGAAATTACCTAAGATCCTATTCTAGAATGCCTTAGCAACCACAATAATAGTTGTGATTTGTTGCACACCTGCTATGTGCTAGGCACTATGTGGAGACCTGTACCCTTATTACTACCAGGCCTTTGAACAAGCCTACAAGTGATTCTCATGTCACAAGTGGGACAGTTGTGGTTCAGAGAGGTTAAGTGACTTATCCAAGTTCACACAATGCACAGGTCTGTTGAAGCCCAAGCTTGGGTTCTTTTTATGATGCCAGCTGTTTCTTTTTGCCATGGTTCTCTACTCCAGCCTACAGATCCTTTGAAAGTTACAGTTAATAGGTGATTTAAACAAGTCATCCTTATATGCTTAGTAAAGGCCAGGCTGGATTCTAAATTCTTTTAATAGTCATGAAAATTCTGTAAGTCCGTATCCTGAAATGTAGACAAAGAAGCTTAGCACAGAGAAAGGAGACTACCAGCTAGTCGCTGCAGGCATCTGGACCCAGGCATATGGGCTCTGGGACTCATTCCTGGCAGTGCTCTGCTGCCCAGACCAGCTTAGCATCTGGGCTTCTGGGATGGGACTCATGTAGTATTTTATGAAATCCCACAGGAGATTCTGACACAGGGACCCTGAGCGGACCCCTATCTGGAGGCCACTGTGTGGCTGAAAGTTCCTTTCCTTCCCGTGGACTCTCTGAGCAGGCCCATGTCATGTCTGCTCACTGGATTTACTGCACAGAAGCCTTGGTGAGTCCCAGTTATTTTTAGAAGAGATGTCCAGGAAGGTTTGGGAGAGAGGACCTCAATATACAGCCCCCTGAGTGACAGACAGAAAGACTTCCTTTGGCTCTAATGTCTGTTCGGGGCTGGTGTGGCAGCTTTGTGGTGTCAAAAGACACCCAAAGCACCTGTTGGTTTTTGACTCCACTCTCCTTATCTCATGCCTCCATCATGGTACAAGGTGCTGCTGGAAATTCCATGTCCTGAGTGTGGCCTGTCCAGACCTGGCTCTTTACCTTTGTACACTTTCTCTCCCCTGCCTGGATGCTCCGCCCCACCTTGCCATCCTGAACTCCTCAGAAGTTTCTTGCTAATAAACGCCTTCCCTGGCACCCCCATTGTACTTAGACCTAGTCATGCCCCAGAGCACACTGTGTGACTACTTGTCCATCTGTGCTCCTGGTTTACCATGTGAGATGTTGGGCTCCTGGAATGTGGAAGCGTGTACACTCTTCTGGGCACCCGCGCTCCCTAGCACAAGGCCTGGTGTGGAGAGGTACTCAGCAAATACAGAAGGAGGGAAGTGGGAGTGAATGTGGCAAATCTGGGCCACCATTCCCCATCACTGTACTTCAAAGTACAGTGACACATGAGGTCTGGGTCCTTGAATTGCCACTGGATTCCCTACATGCACCAATAGACAACTTGCGGGGAGAGGAGGTTGCTTTGTTTTATTGGTTATTTATGTTGCAGATTATTTAATGGTTTTGCAAAATTTGCTGTCTTTAAATAAATGTCTTTGGGGCAAATATTTTAATATTTGTTTTAATATTTAATTATAATAAACCCAAGTGGACCCACCACCCAACTTGAGGAATAAAATATTCTGAATGTGCAAGTAGAAACCCCTTGTGTGCCCCACCCCCGGGGTTACAATCCCTCTTCAGGAGTCCCCACTCTTCTAAGTAAGGATCTCATCACGCCAGTACAGGGTCTGATCCCATCATGGTTAAGCGCTTTGGGATTTTGTTCACCATAAATCTTGATTGTGGAGATCTTTGGCACCCCATTAAGTTTGCTTTTGTAACAGCTTTATTGAGACAGAATTCACACACCACATTTAAAGTGTGCAATTCAATGTTTTTTCAAATTATATTCACAGAGTTGTATAACTGTAACCAAAATCAAATTTAGAACATTTTTATCACCCTGAAAAGAAACTCCATGCCCTTTGGGTATCACCCCCTCATCCCTCAGGTTAGTAGCAGCGAAGGGAAACCACGAATCTACTTTTCATTCTGTGTAGATTTACCTATTAGGGACATTTCCATACCTGTTATATAAAAAATTGTCCTTTTGTGTCTGGCTTCTTTTACTTACCATAATGTTTTCAAAGTTCATCCATATTGCCAAATAAAAATACATCATATGGACATACCACATTTTCTTTATCCATTCATCAGCTGATGGACATTGGGGTTGTGTCCACTTCTGGGGTATTATGACCAATACTGCTATGAGCATTCATTCACAAAGGACCCCTTAAGTTTTGTGCCCAAGGTGAATGCCTCATGACTGTATGCTGGTCCCAGCCTTGTCACTGCACAGGAAGAATTGTCATGTGTAGCCCAGAAACAAGTAGAACAGCCTAATTCCCACGCAGGGCGTTGACGTCAGCATCCAGGGCTGTGCAGGTGGAGGCTGGAAAACAGGGAGCCGCACAGTTGGGGCAGCAAGGTCCGAGCCCTTCCCACAGGACGGCTCCGCTGGTGCTCTTCCTTGTTCTCGTGTCACATCTGTGCCTGCCAGCTTGGTCCCCGCTGCACTTGCCACCCACACATCCCGCCACGCGCCTCTTTCCCATGGCAAACAGAGGGAAAACTGCATATTTTCTCTTCCAAGCTTCCATTTGGGAAGCCCTGCAGGGATGAGGATGCTGAAGTGGACTAGTAAGGGAGAACAAAAGTATGCCTGGGGGAGCTCGGGAGCACTGGCACAGTGAGAATGGGACAACTGGGTGGGATTCTGCAGGGCCATTTAGCAGAACAGAGCCCTGCTGGGCGAGGCAGGCAGCCTCGGCTGGGGCAGAGAAGCAGGTAAACATGGAGGCGGCTGCACCCAGGGGCATGGCAGGAAAAAGGAGGAGGCAACTCATCTTCAGGGGAAAATCAATACATCAAAAGGGCTTCGGGATACCCACCCACCCCCTACTTTTCTTAACTCATTCCAGATACAGAGCTGCCTGCATATTCTGAGGCCTTTGTCTCCTTATGATAGACTTAAATTTTAAGACTGTTGGGCATGGTGAGTTGGTATGAGGTTTCTTTGTGAAGTGATAAAATGTTCTGAAAACAGATAGTTGCTTACATTTATCAACCACTGTATTTTACACTTTAAAAGCCTGAATTTTATGTTGCATGAATTACATCTCAGTAATAAAAGAATGAATGAATAAAAATATGAATATGAGATGGATGGATAGGTGGAATGTTGGAAATTGGGTGGATAGATAGAGGGAGGGACACAGGGTGGGATGGAGCAAAGCAAAAATGGATCAATGGAAACTGTCACAGTTCTAAGCAGGTAACATTTAATTTCATCTGCTGTCTTAGGAAGGATGGGAGTAGGTTAGAGAATACCCACAAGAAAATACTGTGTGGACTGCAATTTCCCAGCTCATGTTTACTCCCAATGCCTTCACTCCAGAAATCCACTCCATTTCCCTCTTATCCAGCTTCATTATATTTTCTATAGCACTCACCACAATATGATATACTATGTATTTATTGGGATTTTTGGTTGTTGTTTTAATTGTCTGTCCCCCCAATGGAACGCAAGCTGCTCAAGAGGAAGGGTTCTTTTTCCTTACTCTTTCCATGTTTGTATTCTCAGCCCATGGAATGATATTTGACACACAGTACCTGGTTAGTAGGAATTGCTATGTGAATGATTAATTGTCCTCATTCCTTGTGGGAGGGGATTACACAGCCCTTCTAGCCCCATAGTTTAGAGGGAAGAGAAGACACAGAAGACTGTCATGAATTTGTGTGGCCTCCCCGTTATATTTAAAAACTAGCTAAAACTGGGATACAGGTCAAATTGAAGCTAGTTGATCCTGGTTGTGAATTTCTTTAATATCCACAGGTAGGAATTTGATGGGGATAATATTGACTCTATAGATCAATTTGGGGAGTGATTTTTTTATTAGCAATATTAAGTCTTCTAGTATATGCACACAAAATGTCTTAACATTTATTTAAAAATTTAAAAATTAATCTCAGTGATGGTTTATGATTTTTAGACTACAAGCCTTATACTTCTCTCCTTAAATTTATTCCTAAGTGGTTTTTTGATGCTACCATATATGTAATTGTATTGTTAACTTAATTTTCAGGATATTTCTTACTAGGGGAAATATAGTTGATTTTTGAATATTGACCTTGCATCTTGTAACTTTGCTGAACTCTATTAGTTCTAATAGCTTTGTAGTGGCTTCCCTGGGAATATCTGTGCACAAGAGCATGCCAGGTGCAAATAGAGATAGTTTAAGTATTTTTCTAATTCAGATGCTTTTTATTTCTTTTTCTTGCCTAACTGTCCTGGGGAGAATCTTACAAAGTTGAATGGAAGTGCGGGGAATAGGCATTCCTGTCTTGTATGGTCCTGATTTTGCAGGGGGAAGCATTTAGTTTTAATCTTTACATGTGACCTTAGCTGTAAGTTTTTAGAAGGTACTTTTTATCAAGTTGAGGAACTTCTCTTTTACTTTTCTGGTTTATTGGCTCGGCGCCTATGGCTCAACGGGCTAAGGCGCCTGCCACATACACCTGAGCTGGAGGGTTCGAATCCAGCCCGGGCCTGCCAAACAACAATGACGGCTGCAACCAAAAAATGGCCGGGCGTTGTGGCGGGTGCCTGTAGTTCCAGCTACTTGGGAGGCAGAGGCAAGAGACTCTCTTGAGCCCAGGAATTGGAGGTTGCTGTGAGCTGTGATGCCACAGCACTCCATCCAGGGTGACAGCTTGAGGCTCTGTCTCAAAAAAAAAAAAAAAATTTAACTCTACTTTTCTGTTTTATTAAGTGTTTTTCTCATGAAAGGTAGTAAGTTTTGTCAGTTCTTTTTCTGTCTATTAAGATAATCGTGTGTAGAGGTTTTTTTTTTGTCTTTTATTCTATTAATATTGTGTATTCTGTTGACTGATGCCCTATGTTGAATCAGACTGCACCACTGAGATAAATTTCACTTGGTCATGATGTATAATCCTTTCCATTTGTTGCTGGATTAAGTTTGCTAGTATTTTGTTGAGATATTTTGCATCTGTATTCATAATGGATGTTAATCTGCAGTTTCATTTTCATGTGATATTTTTATCTGGTTTTGTTATCAGAGTAGTACTGGCCTCATGAGTTGGGAAATTTTTTCTTCTTTTTTATATGGTAGAAGAGTGAAGTATTGTTGCTGAATCTCCTTTTAATGTCTGATAGAAAATCACCAGAGAAAGCATTTGGTAATAGTCTCTTTTATGGGGAGAGGATATTTTATTGTTACTCATTCAGTCTCTTTATTTGTTAAAGTCTATTCAGATTTTTAATTTTTTAAAAATCTGTTTTGGTAGTTTGTGTCTTTCTAGGAAAGTGTTCATTTCATTAGGCTATCTAACTTTTCTGGTATACAATAATTCATAGCATCTTCCTATAATCCTCTTTATTTCTTTAAGATCAGTAATCGGGCGGCACCTGTGGCTCAAAGGAGTAGGGCGCCAACCCCATATACCAGAGGTAGTGGGTTCAAACCTAGCCCTGGCCAAAAACTGAAAAATAAAAAAATAATAAGTTATGATGCTGTCTATTTTATTTCAAATCTTTTTAAATTTCAGAATATTGTATGGGTATGCACGTTTTGGTTATGTAATTTGCTTTTGCACATGTTAAGTCAAAGTTAATAAGTATGTTCTTCACTCAGAAAGTATGGATTGTACCTGTCAGATGTGAATTTACCCATCTCCTCCCTCTCCCTCTGACTTACTTTAATTTCCATTGGGTTTTACCTTAAGTGTTGATCAACTGACTTCAATGTAGTATTAATATATGTGGTGCTTGTTTTTTCATTCTCGTGAAACTTCACTTAGAAGAATGGTCTCCAGTTCCATCCAGGTTGTTACAAAAGACACTCAATCACCATTATCATCATCATCATCATCATCATCATTATTATTATTATATTATTGGGGATTCGTTGAGGGTACAAGAAACCATGTTACACCGATTGCATTTGTTGGGTAAAGTCCCTCTTACAATCGTGTTTTGCCCCCAAAAGGAGTGGCACACACAAAGACCCCACCCCCCTTACTCCTTCCCTCTCTCTGCTCTTCCTTTCCCCGCCCCTCCCTCATTCTTTCTCTCTCTGCTCTCCCCTTCCCTCACCCGCACCATGTCATTAATTGTCATTAATTGTCCTCATGTACTCTATTTTGATATGAGGTCAATCACCATTATTATATGCCTGAGCAGTACTCCATGGTAAGCATACACCAGATTTGATTAATCCACTCCTATTTTAATGGGCACTTGGGTTGTTTCCACATCTTTGCCAGTGTGAATTGTGCTTCTATAAACATTCAAGTTCCATATTTTAATATCTTGAATCATGTCTCTTTTTCTCTTTGTCACTTTAGCTAAAAGTTTGCTGATTTTGTTTATCCTCTGTGATTTGTGATTTGTAATCACAAATTCCCAAAGAACGAATTTGTGATTTTATTGACTTTCTCCATTTTTTTTTGTTTTCTATTTTATTCTTTTCTGCTATAGTCATTGTTATTCTCTTCTGCCTAATTTGGAGTTCATTTTCTATGCTTTTTTTCAGTTTCATAAGGGAAGTTTAGGCTATTTATTTGAGATCTTTCTTCTTTTTTAATATAGACATTTATAATTATACATTTTTCTCTAAGAACCAATTCTGTTGGATCTCATAAGTTTCAGTATGTTATATTTTTATTCTTTTTCATTTCAAAGTATTTTCTAATCTCTCGTGATTCCATCTTTAATTCCTTGATTATTTAAGAATGTATTATTTTATTCTCATATACTTATTTCAATTACTTATTTTTTGCATTGTGATTGGGGAATGTATTTTTGTGTTACTTCAATCATTTTAGCTTTTCAAAACTTGTTTTATGGCCCAGTATATCATATATCCTGGGAAAGATTTTATGGATACTTGAGAAGACTGTGCATTTTGCTGTTATGGGATAGACAGTGTTTTGCTTTGTTTTGTTTTGTTTTAAGACAGAGTCTCACTATGTCACCTTGGGATTGAGTGCTATGGTGATATCACAGCTGACAGCAACCTCAAACTGTTGGGCCCAAGTGATCCTCATGCCTCAGCCTCCCAAGTAGTTTAGACTATAGGCATCCCCACAAAGCCCAGCTAATTTTTCTATTTTTAGTAGAGATGAGGTCTCACTCTTGCTCAGGCTGGTCTCGAACTCCTGAGCTCAAGCAATCCACCTGCCTCAGCCTCCCAGAATACTAGGTGAGTCACCATGCCTGGCCAGGTGTAGAGTTTCGTACCTGTCTGTTAGGTCTAGTTGATTTACACTGTCATGTAAGTCTTCAAATTCATTGTTGATCTATTGCCTAGTAATTCTATCCTTTATTGAATATGGAGTATTGAAATCTCCAGTGATTTTTTTGTTGAATTGTGCATTTTCCCTTCCATTCTATTCTTTTTGCTTTATATATTTTGGGGTTCTGTTACTACTTGCATACATGTTTATAATTATCATATCTTTTTGATTGAGTGACTCTTTTATCATTATAAAATTCTCTCTTTTACGTAGTAAAAATTTTGTCATAAAGTCTATTGTTTGACAGTGGTATAGCAACTCCATCTCTCTATTGGGTACAGTTTGGCTGGTTTGGACTCTTCTATAGTATATATTTGTCTTTTAATGTCTTTAAATCTACAGCGTGTCTCTTATAGACAGCACGTAGTTTAAACATGGTTTTTCATCCATTTTGCCAAACTCTGCTTTTAATCAAAAAATTATTTCAATCAGAAATGTTTAATCTACTAATATTTAGTGTGATAACTGATGTTGTTAAGATTTAAACCTCCCATTTTGCTATTTTTTTCTATATGTATAATTTCTTCTATCGTCTTCTATTCCTCCATTACTATTTGTGTACTAAACAGATACTTTCTAGTGTACTGCTTTATTCCCTTATCATTTCTTCAACTCTGCTTTTCTGAGTTATTTTCTAGAGAGTAAAATTACTTTTTTAATTTATAATAATCTGATTCAGATTAATACCAATTTAATTTTAATAGTTTATAAAAAACTTTTCTTCTCTATAGCTCCCTTCTCAGTCCCCTCCTTTGTGATATGGTTATTATGCAAATTATATCTTTATACATTGCTCATGAATACAGATTTATAATTATTACAGTAAGTATTTGTCTTTTCAATTAGTAGAGAGAAAAAGTTACACACAGAAATACATTTCTAATGTATTTTATAGTTAACTTATGTATTTGCCTTTACTGTTGTCATTATTTCATGTGGATTTGAGTGACTGTCTAATGTCCTTTCCTTTCAGTGTGAACACCCTTTTCACTATTTGTTGAAGGGAAGAGCAGGTCTGCGAGTAACAAAATCTCTGTGTGCATCATTTTTAGCAGTATTTTTCCTGAATAGAGAATTTGTAGTTGACAGTACATAAAAAAGTGTTTTTTTAAACACTTTTATTGTGTCATCCCACTCTCTTCTGGCTTCTATGAATCCTAATAAGAAGTTAGCTGTTAATAGTATCCAGAATGACTTACATGATAAGTTGCCTCTCCTTGTGCTTTTAAAATTCCTTTTTTGTCCTTGACTGGTGAGACCCTCATTATGAGAGTTTTTCTACTTGGATTTCATTGAGTTTCTTGGATGTGTAAATTAGTATTTTTTATCAAATTTGGAAATTTTTATTGATAATTCTTTTTTTTTTTTTTTTACAGTCTCACTTTCTTGCCCTCAGTAGAGTGCAATGGTGTCACAGGTCACAGCAACCTCCAGCTCTTGGGCTTAGGCAATTCTCTTGCCTCAGCCTCTTGAGTAGCTGGGAGTACAGGCACCTGCCACAACGTTTGGCTATTTTTTTGTCGCAGTTTGTCTGGAACCAGGTTTGAACCCGCCACCCTTGGTATATGGGGCTGGCGCCCTACCCACTAAGCAACAGGTGCCACCCTAATGACAATTCTTCAAATAATTTCTTGACCCTTTTTCTCACTCCTCTACTTCTGGAATTCCCATATGCATATGTTGGTACATTGCATGGTGTCTCACACGTCTCTGAAGCTCTGTTCATTTTTCTTTATTTTTATTTTTTTGTGTTTCTTAGATTGTATAACCTCAATTGGCTTATCTTCAAGGTCGCTTATCTCTTCTCTTCTAGTGGTAACATGAATCAGGTTCATCTCCAGAATTTTTCATTTCATTTAATGTTGTTTTCTATTTTGTTATTTTTTACATATAAATTCTGTGTTTATTGTTGTAATCTATTTGGTGAGACATTGTTTTCGCATTTCCTTTAGTTCACTGTACCTGGTTTTCTTTAGTTTTTTTAATCATATTTAAAGCAGGATACTTAAAGTCTTTGTCTAGTAAGTCTTACATTTGGGATTCCTCACAGGCAAGTTCTTCTTGATTGGCTTTTTATGTTTGTTTGTTTTTTCCTTGTAGATGAGTAAAACATTTTTTGTTCTTTGCATGGCCTTTTTTTGCAACTGAACTTTTTTTACTTTTTTGGAGACAGAGTCTCACCATGTTGCCTTCAGTAGAGTGCCATGGTATGACAGCTCACAGCAACCTCAAACTCTTGGGCTTAAGCGATTCTCTTGCCTCAGCCTCCCAAGTAGCTGGGATTACAGGCACCTGCCACAATGCCTGGCTATTGTTGTTGTTGTTGTTGTTGTTGTTATTGTTGTCATTGTTGTTTAGCAGGCCCAGGCTGGGTTTGAACCCACCAGCCCCAGTGTATGTGGCTGGCATCCTAACCACAAAGCTGTGGTGCCAAGCCAGAAACTGACCATTTTAAATAATAAAATGTAACAACTCTAGAAATTAGATTCCCCCAAAGAATTAGTGTAGTTATTTCTATTTGTTTAGCTAGCTTAGTGATCAGCTAATGACCAGACGGAAAATTTTTTAATTTTCTTAGATGAATAAGTTTTTCAGCTTTTACTAAGAATCTCTGTGTATATGCTAGGACATACCGTCAAGGCTAAGGTAGCTAGTTTGTAACTCCACCTTTGTCTTCATGTCTTGCTTGCACAAAGCCTTAAAATCTTCAAGAGGCAAGAGCTTAGAGCCTTCTCGGGTCTTTGTTTGGCATGCACTTATCCCTGGATGTGTATCCAACCCTATCCATGTGCTTGGTTTACTAGATTCCAAGAAATACGTAAGAAAATCCCTGTACCAGAGTTTTTTTTCTTTCTTTCTTTTTTTTTTTTTTTTTTGTGGTTAACTTGTTGTTTTTTCCCAACTCTTGTTTGTGGCTCAGAGAGCTGCAATGTTAAACAATTGACACTGATTGTTTTTAAAAAATTTCTCTAGAGAAAAGGCTGATATCACTGGATAAGTTCTGAGCCAGGCCAAATATAGATAAATCCTGCCAGTGGAATTTTCCAAGGAACCAGAAGACGGACCAGCCAATGAAAGCTATCTGGGACTTGGGCCTTAGCAGAACTTTAGTTCTATTTTGTCCTCTCCAGATGCTGCTGGGTTGCTGGTTTCCACTGTGATTTGTGGGGCTATTGATTTTTTAAGCTATTATGGAGATAGAGGAGTAGAGAGAATGAGACTAAAACAAATTAAAATGAAACAGAGTTTGTTGTTCTAACCAATTCAGGCATTTTTTTTTTCATGTAACACTTTCAAAATTTTGGATAAAACTAAGTACATTGGGCTAAGCACATGCCTCAGCTTAACCAAATTTCAGTTAATTTTTAAAGGTCCAGAAAAGTTTATTTTGATTTTTTATTTTTGTTGCCATTATGGAAGAGAGGACTTTGGAAGGTTCTTACTTTGCCATTTCTGAAAAATCTTCTTCGTTCATTAATTCTTAAAACCTTTATTTTCAGGCTTCAGAGATGCAAAGAGGAATAACATACAATCCTTGACCTCAGCGAGTTCACAATCTCAAGCAGACAGATACATGTCATTAAAATATGTTATGACAAAGGCAATAATATACCAAATAGTGATTATGGTAGCATCCTTAGGGAATAGGTTGATATACCTAACTATATGCATTGTCTATATTTTTTAATTATTATACAAGTGGTATTTATTAATTGTTAATTTGTTCCATAAAGTCCCTACAATTTCTGTTACTTACTCACCTGTCACTCGTTTGCATAAAGTGCAGCGTGTCTACTCCCCATCACTAGGCTGTGGGGAAGACATCCACTCTCCTGCTAATTTCTTGCACCTTTCTCCCTTTCCTAGAGCAGCACTCCTCCCACTCATGGGGACACATGAACCTTTTAAAGTGCGGATTCCAATTGAGTTTGTCTAGTGTGAGTCCTAATAGTCTGCATTTTAACAAGTTTCCAGGTGATGCTGACCCACAGACCATAATTTAGTAACAAATTCATAAAGATGTATGAGATCTGGGCTCCCAAAATATACTCCTTACATCTTCTCAATAGAAAATAGCTCCTATCTACTTTTTCCACCAAGGCTATTTAAGCACTTGAACTTTAGTATGTGGGCCACAGAGGAAGCCTGTGGGACTTTTTCCAGAGGCCTTCACGGTAGAGAGAAGCTTATTTTCTACAGTAATTTTTTTCTGAGGTTTTGCCCAAAAGCCAGGAATATATGGAGAAAATTTCCAGGTCATTGCAAAATCAATCCTTGTTGGATTCTCTGAGTGTTCTGTGCTATTACTATTGGTGGAAGGGGAAGCCACAAGAAAACTGAATGGTTAGAAGCATGAAATGTATCTTGTAGACTTTTTATCTAAGCCCACTGAGGAGGGGAGGAGGTAAGAGAAGTGTGTAAAGCAGAAGAGGGAGCAGAGGGACAATACGGACACGCTCTTCAGCGCCGCTGTGTTCCAGGAGCTATGGCACAGCAGATAGTTGCCAGAGTCTCATGGCCTCAGTACAAATCCTGGAGCTCGTGTTTATCACCATTGTGACTTTGGCCCTATCTCCTTTGTGCCTCAGTTTCTTCTTGTGTAAGGTGGAGATAATGGCAGTATCTATGTACCAGGACTTGGCACACAGTAGACAGTTATGTTAGTTCCTGTTTTTATCACTAGGCACTTTGCAAGGTGCTTACTATACATTATCTCACCTAATTTTCCTAAGTATGGGAAGAAGCCATTATTGTGCTATAGAGTAGTCTCACCAAACCCCAACTGTCAATAGCTGGTAGCTGGACTCAGAGCCAGTAGTAGAACTGACATCTATATTCTGAACATTCCTTTTTTTTTTTTTTTTTTTTTTTTGCTTTATGAAAATGAACCCCAAATTCTACTGGAAAGCAAACTTCTGGAGAGTAGTTGAGGTTTTATTCCTTTGCACATAGGACACTTCCATAAATGTGTGATTATGCTTGAAAGAATATGTGGGTGAATTCTGAAAAGGGATGTAGAAGTACCTGTGTGCTTGTAAAATCTGTCCCTGAAGAAGTGGAATGGAGCTTTCCAGAGATGGTATAAATGTTCTGCCAAGGAGGGTCAGAGAATAAATTAGCTGCCTCTTAAAAGCCAGTGATGAAGGGAAGATGAGAGGATAGACAGTGTCATTCTCCGTGTGTCTATGAGCCATGATTAAAAGAGGACCATTAGGATGCGTCAGGTCAGAGCATACTTAGGAGCATCTCCAAGGACCTTGAGATAGAAGGAGCAGATGATGCCAACTGGGACCACACCCAGTGATCACCCCATCAGGAGAAAAATGGGAATAAACTCATGCTGGGACTCACCCCAATGCAAAGATTCTATAGCACTTTCTAAGAAATATCCAGAAGAGAGGGCAGGACCAATACACTTCTGCATAGAAAAATAATTTCATTTGTCCCCCACACTGTTATTAGATTCAGTGATGACAACTCTTCAGATCATAGTGGGGTATGTAAAGACCTAGGTGCAATAACCTTATAATGACAAAGTTCTTCAAGAGGCCTGGCCCATCTGCTTGGTTGTGGTGGAATCTTCACTGGTCCATGGGGTTCAGATCTCTCTCTGGGCATTTTCTTACTATTTTATTTGAGGCCTTGTTCTGGAAAGGATTTGAGGTGGCCTATAACATACATAGCATATCAACAGGGAGCCAGACTGGAAAGGAAAACCTAAACGGCAGCCCAGATAGATCCCGAGTGAGCCCAGTATGACCAACACGCTTCCTCTGTAGGTGTGCCAACCTGGCTTGTTTGGCTGTCTGCCTTCAGCTGGCAACGTGGTAATAAGAACCTGATCAGGACCCCAGAGTGGCTTGTTCTGAAGAAACCACAAAAACAAACATTACAAATGCTCTGGAAAACTATAACCCTTCAGAAGTTTTCTTTTTAAAAGAGAGTTCTCTTTTTAAAAAGATATATATTATATGGAATAACATGCATGATCTTCTGAAATAGATTTATTGGGATTGTCCTCACAGTGGACATGTCTTTTTCTAGTCAAACCATCAATATTAGACTATCTGTGGAAGGATTGATAAACTTCACATTACAAAATCCTCCTTCAATAAAGTTTCCTTCTGTGAAAATGTTACACCGTGGACCAGAGTGACCTTGAGATCACAGTCTTTGAGCACCTTGAGGCAGCTATTGCACCTTACTGGATAAAAGCCAACCCATGGACAGAATTCCCAGTGACCCGGGGGAGGAGCCCATATGTCCTGTGAGACACCAGCGTCTCAACTTGAGGTCTGGCCCGTCTTCCTAGAGATAGAGAAATGGTCTATAAATGGGCCAAAGTTTCCTCAGAGATTATTTTTATACTCTGCTCATGTACAATCAAGCCATTGAGGACCCCCAAATCCTACTACACATTTTAAAGTAGGTGTAACTTTATTTCAACCTGCCCCCCCAAAACTTAACACTTTATTAAATATTTAAAAGGCATTGGGCTTCATTCATGGTCTATTTACCAAGCAATTAACTTAGGCCTAAACACATGACCCATGCATAGAAGATATTCCACAGGGTCAGCCTATTTCTCTTCATTAAAAAATTGCTAAACCCTCTTCCACCAAAGGTTCCCCAGCCTATAAATGGCAGAGCTGGGATTCGAACCCAGCTTTCTGGGTCTACAGCCAGTTCCATTAACCATCATGTAGCATTACAGTTCCATGAGCTGTACGTATCAAAACTACACACCTACATTTAAGAGAAGTATTTCCTAATGCTTTGGCTTTGTAGGAATTATAGCTACTATTTTGGAGAAGAGAACTGATGAAATTTTAGAGTCATCAGATGATTGTTTACTTTTCTGATACTAGACCCCATGTTAGTGATTCTCAAAAGTCAATCCATAGATCTCATCTAGTCTCTAGATTTCCATATGTTGATATAGAAATAACATATGCACTTACTGAGAATAATAGGACCCAGTCCTAAGCTTTGGTTGGAATTAAATGAGTAAACATTTGTGAAGTGCTCAGCACAGTGCTTGGCACCTGGTAAATGGTATTTAAGCGTTTGCTACTCTTGTTTTCATTTGTCCCTTCTTGTTCCAAACAATCAATCCTAATAGAACAGTCTCAGTCATTAATAGGCTTTTCCATTGCTCTTTTAGCAAACAAGGAGTTGAGTTGGCTAATGTGAGTTCACAGATGATAACGAGGTTGTGTTTTGGTACAAGAGCCTTACTGGGGGGACACTTGGGCTTTGTCATGGCTGAGGAACTCTGGGAATGTCACTCTGCCACTTTGAACTTCATTTTGTCTTCCATTCAAAGAAAATTTAAAAGTTATCCAGCTTAATCTCTAGGTGTATTGTGCAGATAAAATAAGACAGAGGGGAGAAAATACACGTACATTAATAAAGATCATAATTTTGTTAGAGTTTACAGAGAATCTGGGCCCTCCAGGAGATCACATCTAGAGGGGAAGGCAGGTGAATATAAGACCCTAGGACACAGCGGCGCCTGTCGCTCATCGAGTAGGGTGCCGACCGCATATACTGAAGGTGGTGGGTTCAAACCTGGCCTCAGTGGAACTATAAAACAGAAAAATAGACGGGCATTGTAGCGTGCACCTGTAGTCCCAGCTACTCGGGAGGCTGAAGCAAGAGAATCGCCTAAGCCCAGGAGTTGGAGGTTTCTGTGAGCTGTGTGATGCGCCACAGCACTGTACCCTGTATCAGTACCCTGTATCACAGGGCGATAAAGTGACACTCTGTCTCTACACACACACACACACACAAAGACCCTAGAGCAGTATAATAAGAGCCACCATAGGCAGTTGGAGGATGCTGTGGGTATACATAGGACAGATCCCAGCTTGACTTTGACAGAGGAAATACCAAGTGATAAAGAGTATAATAGCAATCATTGCTATGACTATAATTTCTTGGGCACTGGTTTATTGGCAAGTACTTTGTAAAAGTCTCATCTTTCCATGAACTTTATGAGGTAGGTTCCAGTATTCTCTCTATTTTACCAATTCTAAAATTGAAACTGCGAGTTCCAAACACTTGGGTAGAACTGAGAGTGTCACATGTGCAAAGCCCAGCACATTGCAGCCACTACAATCCTGGCGCATCCTCGTCACTGCAATGGACCTCTCCATGGTGCTGAGGACTTTCTGGAGACGGTAACGCTTGGGCCGAGAGCTGTGAAGTCAGTAGAGTTGGCTAGGAAAGATGGAGTGAAGGAAGGCATTCCAAATGGAAGGGAAAGCAAAAATAAAGGCAGGAAGTCTGTCTCAACTCTGAGATGGAATATTCCATTAAATAATCTGATGTAATGGCATGCCACGGTAAAGCACAGGCTGTAACAATTTATCAAATATTTTCAGCTTCTTGGAGAGAGAGAACAAATGAACAAGGGGCATTATCACGACAGCACTCAGGCTTGCCTAAGCAAAGAAATTGCTCCCCTCTTGCTAAATAATGATTTAGAATGTTGTTTCTATTTCCAACTTCGTGACTGCCTCATAAAAGAAACGAATACCCAAGCAGTGCCCTGAAGATGGGATGCTAAAACTGCACATTTCTCTTCAAACCTCCTGTTTCCCTTAACTTTATAGCTTCTTAAATTTGCTGCTTTGGGCATTTCTCTCTCCCGCACGTTTCTTCTCTCCTGTAGACAAGTAGTTTATTGGAAATATCCCATTTGATTATTTAGAAAAGCAATTGTTTATTTATTTCATAGAATTATTTAAATCCCCTTGCCTGTGCCCAAAGGGCTCTGGGCTTTTGCACAAGAATCAGAAAATGGGACAGGCAGTTTGTTTACTGTCAGCATCTGGGCTCCCCTAAAATAACTGAGGGCCCCTGGCCATGCCCTGTGTGGAAAATCGGCCATGCTCTGAATCCTCAAGGTCAGTGAATTGAGAAGGAAAGATCAGGAAAGCCTCTTTGTTTCTATGTCTGTACTCTGAAGGGATTCTTTGATTTTCTTTTCATTCATTCATTCACCAACTACTTATTGAGCATTTTGGATATAATGGACACTCTGCTAGGTTAAAGAGCTACTCTGGTTCTTAGAGTATTTAGACTTAAAGAGTCTTAAATACCTTGGAGAATTTAGACTCTGTTCCCAAGGAACTCACAGTCTAACTTCTAGACAAGCAAACAAAAAGTAATTAACTGCCCAAGAAGCCAGGTACAAGGATGTAGCAACATATATGTTGGGGAGTAGCTAAATAAATTGGCACAAATTAGTAGTTAGAAGGAATGAGATGATTATATGTTCTGATATTTTTAAACTACTGTAGGAAAATAATACACTGAGTATGATATAGTTATATAAGAGAGATATAAATTTATGTCAACTTAATGGTTAGCTTGGAACATGAGTGCTAGAAGCGACTAAGTTGTTTTCTTGGTGGTCCTGGGCAAAAGTAGTTAAAAAATTCAGAAAGTTTTCACCTTATCTGTATGTTGTTTAACTAATAAATGTATTTATATAATACTAGAATATTTAGAGTCCAGTTGCTAAAAACAACATTAGGTGCATGTATAGGCTACAGACATAATATAAAAGGAGAACATTTCAGGCCGAAGGGAAGTTTTTCTATAAGAGAATATATCTGAAAAGGGTTTTGATGAATGGATAGGAGTTTTCTAGAATGGTGATGTTAAACAACAGGCTCACAGAGAGGAGGAAAGTTCAGGAGATAGCATGAGAAAGGTGGGCATAAGCTATATCTCAAAGGATTCTTCTCCTACATATTTTACATATATCATCTCTTTGAATCCTTACAACAGCACAGAAAAAGTACAACAGTATCACGCACATTTTGCAAATGAAGAAACAGAAGTACAGCCCCATGAAAATAGTCACAGAAGACACTCAGTTCTTTCCCAAGACTTGTGCTATGAAAGTCACGAATTAACATTTACCTCCCTCAGGAGAAAAGACAGGACTATTCAAGATGCTTTTTAAAAAGCATGCATATTGTGATAACACTTATGTAAATAAATGAATAAAAGAAATGCTGACCAAAAAGATGCCCATGGATAGGGTGGAACAGTTGTGGGTAGCTTCTTCATCTTTTCCTTGCACTGGCCAAGTTGGGTGTTGTGGTTATGTTCCTTTTATAACAAAAACTGTGCTTCTATAAATAATGAAAAAACTTTTACCTCAAGGCTCCAGGGTTGCCGATAATGATTATGGGATGGCACAGACAGAAATAAGAAAAGCACAGCATCCCCAGGCTTCTTGAAAAGGGAGCAGAGAGGATGTGGGCTCAGTTCTGTGCAATGGGACTTGGACTGGAAATCCTCAGACCCGAGTTCAGTCTCCCATGTACAGAAGGAGAGGCTGGGTCCATGTTTTCCCAAATACAGGTTTTGTCCATGAGATTTTTTCAAAAAGTAAATGAAGAAACAGGATGTCAAGTAGAAGTGAATCACATTGTATGCGAGTTTTCCCCTTTTCATTCTTTTGATCTTTCTGGGTAAAAGGAGACAGTCTCGTTTTAAGAGTAATATATTTTTAACACCTCTCTATTATTTACTAGTTGACTAGCAAACTTTACTTTACTCCCACCCTCTCTCTATTTCCTTCCTTCTCCCCTCTCTTTCTTAAACAAAAAGAGTAACCACTGAGCTCAGAACATCAAGCAGGCAATGATACCTGTTTATTATTTATAGTCTTTTTTTATTATGTTTATTTTTATAGTTTCCTTGTATTAAATCAAATAATAATATAAAGTTATCTGTTAAAATGAATCAAAATTTTTTATGTTAAAATATAATGCAAGATCAAGAAAGGTAAGTTATTGTTGGCTTGGGTGGTGAATAAACATGGAGAAACCATCATAAAGCTTGAGAACCCTGAACTATCTGATATTTCTGATGCTGACCAGTTCTGAGGTTCCAGGCGTATGTAGGGAGATCAAGACTTGTCAGCGGTTGAATCTTTGCAGTGACCTCCAGTGACATCCAGGACATCTCTCTTCATCACCAGGCTGCAGCTTTCCTTTCAACACCCAGCATCTGCAGGCTCAGTAAATGCTTTTTGCCTTTGATCTCCTTCTCATTTCCAGGAAAGGATGGGGACACATGTCCAGTCCAAAAATGAAAATAACTAAATGATGAAGCCAAGTATTATCCTGAAAGCTTAGAATGAGGATGCAAGGATAATTGTCAGACTTTTCTGCTCTGTGACGATAAGTCAAAGGAAGGAATGAAGGGAACCAATTGTTGAGCACTCACTGTGTACGCTGAACTATTAGTTACTTTCCCTTGCTATGAAATTGAAGTCCAGGGAAGTTCAGTCATTTGCCCAAAGACCCAGAGCTGGGATTCTCAGGCCCTCAGATACCAAATCTGACTCCAAAGCTATTTCTCTTTCCTTAAAGCACTGTTGTCTTGCTTGGTGGGGAGTTCATTACAGTCTTCATACTGGGGTAAGAAAAGGATTAACTTTTTATTTTCTACATTTTACTCTGCAGGGCCCCACTTGCACTTCTTTTTTTCCCCCTCCTAAACCCCTGCGATTTCCCCGCCTAGAATTCCCTCCCAGTTTCCTTTTCGCCTGCTCTTTTTTCCAAATCAAAGTTACCTGCTCCTGGAAGCCTGGGGCACAATTCCAGCTCACGTTTCTTTTCTTTTTTGAGCATTTCACCAGTAAGACTGGAGAATCATCAGGGTTGCAAGGTGGTATCAGATCTAACATGTAGGAATACAAATCCTGCCTCTTCTACTTGCCAGCTTTGTAAGTTTGGGCAAATGGGTCAACCTTTTAAGCCTTGGTTGCTCGTCTGTAGAATGGGCTCAATGTTCTGGAAGCTAAACCTCATAGGTACTTATCAGAACTTAACTAGCATGTTCATCAGGTGGTTCTTTCCTTCCCATCATGGTGCTTTTCATCCATTCCTGCAGAGTTCCTTCTGCGACAGCGATCTCACCATCTTATACCTTCTCAGAAACATTCGAAGAGCCCCACTGTTTATTTGTGTAAAGCATCACGGTAGAATGGAGGTGGAGTTCTAGCCTCCTGTCTAAAATTCATCTGAACCAGACCTACTTCCTTATTCTCTTGAGAGTTGTTTTTATTTACAAAACTAGGAAACTGAGGCCTACTCCACAGAATTTGGGTAAACAAAGTGCTTATAAACGAACATAAATGTTGTTCTGTTCCTCAGAAAAGTGCAATGTTAGGTTCACAGCAAGGTTCAAAATTCATAGCAAACCATGGTGATTCAAATATAAAACATCATTCAATTATTCATTCATTTACCGAATGTTCATTTGGCACCTTCTATGTGCCTGGCATTGTCCTAGGTTTGGGGATACGGCAGTGAGGAAATAGCAGTAGAGTTTACATTTTTAGTGTAACTTTAAATCTGAGCTTTCTGCCACCTACTTAGTCAGGAAAACAAGTAAGGAAATAGATGATTATAAAACTAAATGATGCAGGTGGTGTAATATGGAGGTTAAACTTGCAACTCTGGAATCAGGTCCAGGTTCAAATCCCAGCTCTTCTTCTTATGGCCTTGGCAGGTCCTCAGACACCTTTAAGGGTAAATAGTGCCGGTCTTGTGAAACTGTTTTGATAATCAGATGAGGCACATCACAGGGAGTCCGTGGAAGTAAGAGCCCCTTGGATTCCTACACAGGGTGGGAATTCTTTCCACCCACTCACTCCCATAATTCCTTGCACAGTGTCCTACACATGTAAGTGTTTAGTAAGTGTCTTGATTGACTAGTTGCAAACCTGTTGGACAGAAACAAGCAGATGCATTAGTCACCTCTCAGGCCAGCAACTCCACCTTACCCACATTGGAGGCCCTTGGCAATCTACATTATTCAAATAGATATTTCTTTTCCACTAATGCATGCAAAAAAAAATAAGCTGAGTTTACTTAATACCTCAGAAGATTTTTTGTTGCTCCAGAGTGGTTTTGCAGAAAGGAATAAGTTCTTAAGCAAACTAAACTATCAAGATGCTCTTAACTATGTAATGCTTGATGCAGGCTAGCACTCCAGTAAAAAATGAGAATAACCATTTTCTCTTCTACTATTCAGTGTTTCCTAAGGACAAAAGGAGGTGATAAAAATGATGATAATAACTATAACAGAATGATTATAAAATAAACTCATAGCATAAACATCTTTATAAGCTAAGAAGAATTTTACATTGTGCTCAGAAGCATGTACGTGCAATGGTAGGAGCTCTACCAGTTTTCAGGTATGTGATCTGGGGCAAGTTATTGAAAATCATGTTGTCTTCTCATCTGTAAAATGGTTATAAGAACTGTAATTATCTCTCAGGGTTGTTCTGAGAAACCTGCATAAAATTCTTAATATAATGCCAGGTAGATACTAGTCTAATTCACACATTCCATCTTTTGTGTTTCAACAGTATTTAATGAGAACCTATTATGTGCCAGGCATAAGGGTAGGCTCTTGAGATACCTCAGTGAATAAAACGAATACCTGTGCCCTCATGGGGAAGTGGTACTGGGATCACTCGTAGTGGTCAAGAGTCCATGGGCTTCCTGTGATGTCTCTGGCATGTAGGTAGGTATTGGTTGCCAATTTGGAGGAAAGTCTGATTTATTTGCTGGGATTAGTACACAGGGGAGGTGGGCACAGTAGAGGCTGGAGGTGGCAGGTGGCTGGAATTAGGAATTGTAGCATCTGGCTCGTGGATGTGGCCATCCTCCCAATCTGTGTGTCAACTTTTAGTGGCATGAGGTATCACTGAAGACAGCTTCCCTGCAGAGTTCCCAGCTGGAATTGGTGCATTAGACTCATGCTGTAAAATTTCCTTTAGACCTAGGACATTTTCAGGGTAATAAAATTAAGTGGCAGAGCCAGGATTTAAATACTATCTGAGGGCCTCAAAGACCATGATTGGAAATGAAAATGGAAGATGGAAAACTTGGCATGCATTTGATTACCTATTTTGTGTCAAAAGTCGTTCTTCATCTTATTACATCAGACCTTTAAATATTCACAACAACTCAGTATTATTCCCTCAACATGGAAATGGAGGCTTGAAGAGTTGAAATATCTTATCCGAGATCACTCAACCAGCGTGGGGTAGAACTAAGATTCAACTTTAGGAATTTCCATATTAACTTTAACTGAGGGTTTTCCTATAATCAATCTATAATTGGCCATCTATGGTTCATTTGTGTGACCCGATCTGAAATGTCACATTTCACTGGAAATTAATGTGGGAGTTACACATGGATCAGCAAATTGCAGCACCAGGCATGGAATTCTAGATTTGTCAGTCTGTCAGTTTCAATGTTAATGTCCAAGGCTTCCTGAAGAACTAAACGTCTCCCATTAGATTCCTCTTTTCTCTAATTACTTTATTTCTCATTTTGTCATGCCCTACATCCCTGGATTCCTAAATCAGGGACTCTCATGTATTGCATTTTAATTCTCCAAGAAAAAGCCTTAGAGGTATCTACAGAGGTGTTAAATTCCCTCAATCTCTTACTCTGCTTTTATTTTTTCATGTGTTAGAAGAGTAGTTCCCAGACTTTTTGGCACCAAGGACCGGTTTTATGGAAGATAATTTTTCCACAGACTGGGGGAGGAAGGGGGTGATTTTGATATGAGTCTGCAAGCAATTGATTTACTATGTTCTCTGTGCATTCACACCCCTCTGCTAATGATAATCTGTATTTGCAGCCTCTCCCCAGCACTAGCATCAGCCCCGTAGCTTCGCCTCCGATCACAGGCATTCGATTCTCACAAGCAGCACATAACCTAGTTCCCTCACACACGCAGTTTAAAGTAGGGTCCACCCTCCTGTGAGAATCTAATGCTGCTGCTGATCGGACAGGAGTTCTGGTGGTGAACAAGGGCTGGGGAGTGGCTGTAAACACCGACGAAGCCTTGCTCTGCTGCTTACCAGCCTCTCACCTCCCGCTATGCAGCGTGGTTCCCCAGTACTAGTCCGTGGCTGGGGGTTGGGGACCACAGTGTTAGAACATGGCTGCTTATATCTTCTTCAATGAATCAACTTGCCAAAGAGGAGCAAGATGGGTTTGCAGGAGCTATCTGTCCATGAAATCAAACTACGTGGGATAGAGGGCTGGAGTACAGCATGGGACAGCCTTATTTTCTCCAACACTTCCAAACTCTATCTCCATTTCAGGGTTGGGCTTGATTATGGAAGAGTGCCTGATCCTCCAAATTGTATGAGTTAAGGAATCTAAGACTTTTTCGTAACATGTCAGTTCCCTAATAAGTAAGATTCTGTCAAGACGTTGGCCCATCCATTAATCTGTCATTAGGTAAGCTAGCCCATAAGGTATCTCATGACCTTGCCCCTCTCTCCCTCTAGCTGTATCCTACTCCATGGTCATGTACACCTGTGGAGTAGTCCGCCACCCAGCATCCTTTTATTATACCTGCTTCTCTTCCTTGTCCTTTATATGATTGCAATCCGAGCTTCTAGGTTATGACCATATGACCCCATGGACACAGCTGACTAAGCTGGGGGTGGACCCGTATTTCAGGCTGAGTCAATAGACTCCTTAACTTAGCATTTAGCCTTGGACGTCAGAGATGTCATCATTCATCATTCTTTTTCTGGGGACTTAGAGTATTACATATTTGTGAAGTTATTGCCAATCATGTTCCCCAAAGTACCCAAGGAGCAAGGAGAGGGGTAAGATGGAGAGAGAGAAAAATGGGCAGAAGAAGAGTGAGAATGGTGCAGGGGAAGGAGCAGAAGGGACAGACGCAGCAAAGTGTTTGAGCAAAGTTCTGGTAATACCTGAAATCCGCTTAGCAATGCCAGGAGATACCTGTAGTTTTGTTTTATTTTGTTTTTACTTTTACTTTTTTTGAGATTTAAAAGTGTATTTATTATGGGATTTTTTATGTATTTTTCCCCTTTCTGCTTAAAATTTTTTAATACATTTAGGGAGTAAAGTTGAATTCTATTACATGTATATATGGTCCAGTGATCAAGTTGGGGCTTTGGTGCACCTGCCACCTGGGGATAGTGTACGCTGTACCCCAGAAGTAACTTTTCCTTCCTCACACCCTCCCCTGTTTGAGTCTCCAGTGTCCTTTATATCACTCTATGTGCCCCTGTGTAGCTATAATTTAGCTCCCACTTATAAGTGAGAACATGTGACATTTATTTATTTTTATTCCTGAGTTACTTTATTTAGGATAAGGGCTTTCCATTGCCATCCAAGTTGCTGCAAAGGGCATTATTTCATTCTTTCTTATCATTGTGTGGTACTCCATCAGGGGTGTACAGACATAGAAGGAAACCCAGTCATAGGAGTCAGATCCATGACAACCATAGTCCTTGGGATTATGCGGGAGCAGGGAGTCATGGGGGTCCCGTGAGAATTCTGCCTGCTGCCAGAATAAAAAGATAATGTAGGTAAACCTCCAAGTGCGAGACTTGGTACAAAGTGAATACTCACTGAACAGCAGCCATAGTTATTTTACTGTTTTAATTATTAGCAACAATCTCAGTCATTCTTAATCAGGCCCCTGTCTTCTCAGTCTAAACACTATCATACCGTCTTTAGTCTTTTCTTATAAGAAAAGGCATTTGAATCCCCGCAAGTTTCAAGCTTCAAAGAATTGAGATTTGTTATTTGTTTTGTATGTTTGGGGTAAATAACCTAATGCAGGTTGTGGCTAAACTGCTACCTTTTGGAAAACAATTGTCCCTTAGGAAAGGGCTTTCAAAATGTTCACTCCCTGGCAGGTTCAAATATTTTCCAAATTAAAACAGTTTTCCATTTTCAGTGGGGATTCTGTAACTTAGCTCTGAAAGCTCTTCCCAGGAGTGACAGAGTTAAGAAGAGGTGAACGACAACTCTCCACTCTCCAGTTTTCCCTGTCCCATTGCCACCTTAGTGTGGATGAGAAACAGGTTTCTCTGATGGATTTGCCCAGAGAAGAATCCCATGCGTCCACTGTTTCCCGTCAGGGCTTGAGCAGGGTCACAGAGTTAGAGCTGTGAAGAAGCCCCGCAAGGAGCCCACTCAAACCAGTAGCACCTGCCACTCAGGGTAAGCTGGTGATGACCCCCACACCCATATATCAGATGATTTCAGAAGCGTTAAATACTATCAAGACATGAACAGGCTGATGCTATTGAAAGTGGCTTAGAGAGGTGCCAGCTTATCCTGCTTGTTCAGGGAAAGCCTTTATAAGAAGAGGATATTTTGGCTGAGATCTAAATAGCACAAAGAAGCCAGCCGTACTGAGAGCAGGAGAGTATTCTAGGCACAGTGTCAAGTAAACACAGACGTCCAAGCTGGGAGTTTACAGGGTGTGTTCACTGAAGGCCTGGCAGAGTACACAAGGCAGGCCAGACAAGGAGGTAGATAAGAGGTGGCCTCTTAGGCTTCCTGGGACACCCAGAAATCATGTTACTCCAAAGGTGGTTCAGTGGGAAATCAATGGAAAGCATTAATGGAAACAGTGGAATGTAATTTACATCTAAAAAGATTCAATTTGTCATTTTGTTGGCTTCCCAGCATCTTTTTTTGAGATATAAGCCACATACCATGAAATTCACCATTTTAACATGTATAATTCAGTGATTTTTAGTATATTCACGAGGTTGTGTAGCCATCACCACTAAATCCAATTTTCTTTTTAAAATGATGGTCTGGCCACTGTGTGGCAAATGAACTATATAGGGTGAGACAAGAAAGCCCCCACAGTGGCCCTGGTAAGGCTGGATGAGGGCAACACCAGGGCAACAGTGGCAACAGAGAGATAGTCCCAAGGCTGCCAATTTTCCTTGTCAGACAATCTGATGTGGCGACAAGAGCACACAATCTGGGTCTAAGCCTCGGTTTCACAATCTGAAAAATGGGAAAATGAATACTTACCTTATTTGTTTGTTATGAAAATCAGATAAGATACAATTCATACACGTCTATCACAGTGCTCGGGATACAGTGTGTGTTCCAAATGTGTCATTTTTCTTCTGTTTTGAGGCCTCTCTCTCTGAATCTTCTGGTCTTTACCTGCCCCCGCCTCTGCTCACACTCAGAAAGCAGCCCCACCTTGGGACTGGTTTTCAAAAACTCTGTTCAGGATTTCTCTGAGCCAGTTTCTCAAAGCTGAAAAGAATCCTTTGGAAGAAACGTTTGGCCTTTCACCTGCCAATGGAGAAAAAAGAAAAATAACTTTTCATGGAAAGTTCTGGGGATAGTTCTGCCTCCCCTACTACTAAGCCGTATGGTCTTACACAAATCACAACCCTTCAGTGTCCTTGTTTACAAAACAAGGATGTTAGTGTGATCTAACAAATACAGAGTGAACTCATCTCCTCTGTGCGTGTCCCATTGGGCTGCATGTACTTGGGAACAAACTAGAGACAGCCCTTATTTATAGGATGATTACTCATCCTGGTTTGTCTGAGTCTATTCTACTTTATGCCTTTTGTCCCAGACTAATTAATAGCTCTGCCTTTCACTGTGAAGAGTCATCTGGTTTGGACAGTAAATTATTTAGTCACTTGATTTGTTCACATCATCATTTTCCCCACAGGTTAAGATTAGACCTTTTCCTTTATTACTTCAGCTGGAATACCAAAAACACTTTGAATTTTCACCTGCTTCTCCACCTTCAGAATGTATAGGTAGCAGTAAGATGGGATTCCATGATATACAGAAGTATCTCATTTATGTTACATATCCCTACTATGCTTCTGTAAAATATTGATATGAGCAAACTTTTTTTCTATGTCCTCTGGCCGAGACAAAGGAAATGAGGGAAGCTGTTGGAGGTGATATGTCTTCAGCAGTGAAAAAGAGTGATGTATTTGTGTGTGAGGTGAATGGATGAAAGCAGGATGCAGGGTTCTGCTTTTTCTTCCCATCTCATTGAAATTTTAAGGAGGAAATAGAAGTTCCAACAATGCCTTTAGCGTAGGCTGTATTATCCCTGACATATTAGCCATGAGTCAATGCTAATGTTGAGGCAGAAGTTCAAAAATAATCTAAAATGCATCCTGAAGGTGCTAGGCTTCCCACAGACGTCAGGGCTAAGCTGGCAACTATTAAGTAAACCTGCAATTTAGCATTTTCTATACCAACACCTGAGTTGAAATAATTTTATGAAATGGAATAACAGAATCTGGATTAGATAGCAAGGAAAAATGAAAATGGAAGATCTGTTTCCAACAGGATCTACATCAAATTGTGGATTCTGCTTCTGGTTAGCATTTGGCTGGAACTGATTTTGGAAACATGTTTTGTCATGTTTAATGTAGTTCTCCTCACTTTTGAATTGGCTGATTTTACCTTAACTGGCACAATGATTGAAAAATCCTAACCTAGGAGTAGTTAGTGTTGGTTGGGATCACTCTTGGTACCTTAAAGGAGAGGATTTTATTTCCTTACATGACAAGATAGATGAAAGAGGTAGTGGTTGATATTGTTCAGCAGCTCAATAGTGATGGGGCAGTATAAACAATTATCTTGGCTTTCCCCTCATGTTAATTGCCTCATCATCAAGCAAACACTGCATCTACTTGCCTTAAATCTAAGGACAAGACCAAAGAAGGAAATCGTAGGAACCCTTTTATAAGGAAAAGCCAAGAAAAGTCCTCTCACATTTCATTGGCCAAAATGATGTTTCATGACCACCCCGATCTACAAAGGAAGCTGAGAGTGAGAACTTGGGGCTACTCTTAATGAAAGTAAATCTCTAGGAGTTAGGAAGAGAAGGAAAAATGAATAGTAATTGTCGACTAAGAACATCTGTCATAAGGGTGAATTTCAGTCATGATTTTGCTATTTGAATGTGCAGCTTAAAAGTTAGGGGAGTACAGGTATGCTGGTCACGTGCTTATTACATGCCCCCATGTTGATTGTTCAAAGGAAAATGAGTCAAAATAGCAGCCCATGTCTCTAAGGAATTTAAAATCAAGTTTTTAATTCTGATTTGTGTCTGTATTACCTAGCTAGGGCAGAGTAGAGTCTGAATATGTGTGATGAAGAATTCATTCAGGTGACAGTTAGAAACCCAACTGCCCATCAACCCACGAATAGATTACAAACTACGGTGTATGTACACCACGGAGTGCTATTCAGCCACAAAAGAAGATGGAGACTTTACATCTTTTGTGTTTACCTGGATAGAGCTGAAACACATTCTTCTCATTAAAGTATCTCAAGAATGGGAAAAAAAAACATATCCAATGTACTCAATAGGAATAGGAGACCAATATATAAACAACTGCACCCTCACAAGAAAGAAAAGCACAAGTATATTCTAGTGACGGGGAGGGAAGAACAGGAAGAGGAGAAGGAGGAGGAGGGAAAGTGATTAGCAGGATGTCACCGAATGTGCACAATGTGAGGGTGTTGAGCAAGCCCCCTGGGTAAAGGGATCCCCTACAACTTGAACTTTACCTTAGAAACAGAAACAGTGTAACCTACGTTTGTACCCTCCTATTAATCTGAAATGATGACAAAGAAAAGAAAGCATGAAATCATTGACCACTGAGCCCTGTGGTGTCGATCCTACCCACTCGCAGAGTGGGCCACAGGGCCCCAGCCTCCATGGCACCTGGACGCTCATTGAGCCCTAGATCTTCTGAAGAAGAGTCTGCTATTTAACACATCCCCCCAGTAATCTGTGTGCCCACGGAAGACTGAGAAGCCCTGGTGCTACAGTGAAGCCCGACGTGGCTGGATCACATTTACAGAAACAAGACTGCAGACTTGGATAGGAACAAGAGTGGTTTCTGCCATGGTACAGGGGAATGAGCTTATTCAAAGGAACCATTTGCCTATGATTTAAATCTAGGTATCTCCATTCCCTAGTTGGGTGACCTTGACCAATTACTGAGTCTCTGATGTTGTTAGCTTTTCTAGAAATTATTGGAACAGTAGCCACTATTCCTGGCAGGAAAGTTGTAAGGGACAGGACATCCAAAGTGCTGGGCACATTGCCTGGTATGTTTCAAAGGATCAGTCAATGTAAGTTTCTAAGAATATCTAAAATTAGAATCACTGTGCAGCTCTTGGGGTCACTCTTGCTAAGGATTGGGGGAAAGAGCCAAGGAGCCTTGTGACTTGGAGCCATCATGCAAAGTGTGAATGTGGCCCAGAACTCCGCAGAGACCTGGGGTGTGTGTCAGCTTGGGCTGGCGTGAGAAAACACCCCAGGTGGGTGACTGAACAACAGGAATTTACTTTCTTACAGGTGGAAATCCGTGGTCCCGGTGCCAGCACATTTGGTTTTGGACAAACACTGTCTTCCTGGCTTGCTGAAGGCCACCTTCTCACTGAGTTCTCACATGGTAGAACTTTGTCTGTGTATGTAGAGAGAAAGCAGCGTCCTCTGTTTATAAGAATACCAATCCCGTGGATATTCTCCACCTTCTGTCTTTATTTAACCTTATTACCTTCCGAAAGGCCCACAGCTCAAAATACAGTCACAGTGGAGGTCAGGATTTCATCATAGGAGTTTGGGAGGGGGCCACAATTCTGTTCTTATCAGAGTGAACGTCCCAAGTCAAAGGAAAAGCTCGGAAGGCTCAGTGAGGAGACCCAACTAATTAAGTTTGTTAGTTTCCTGGGGCTACTATAACATAGTACCATAAACTAGGTGGCTCAGAAGAACAGAAAGTTACTGCGTCACAACTTCAGAAGCCCCAAGTCTGAACTGCGGACCTGGGCAGGGCCACACTCTCTCTGACTGCTCCAGGGAAGACTCCATCCTCAGCTTTGTTGAGCTTCTGGGGTTCCCTGGCAATCCTCGGCATCCCTGACTTGTAGCTGTGTCGTGCTGGTCACCTAGCCAGGTTTCTCTGTGTGTCTTCATGTCCTCTTGTCTCTTGCCTCTTGCACGTCTTTCTCTATGTCCAAATCCCCTTTTGTGTAAGGACACCAGTCACGTTGTATTAGAGTTTAACCTGGTGACCTCATCTTAACATCATGACCTCTGGAAACACCCTGTTTCCAAACAAGGTCATGCAGAGGCACTGGAGGATTAGGACTTCAACCTATATTTTTAGAGGTGGGGCACACACAGTTCACCCTTTCACACTAAGCAAGGTTCTTGGTGAGACGTGGATATAATTCCAGAGGGGAGTGGGAATTGATGCCGGGGAAAACAACCTAATGGGTACATGGCCACAGCGAAATGTTTGGTAAAACAGCAAAAATACAAAAGCTTTGGGGAAAAGAAACTAGTGAAATATAGCACATTCTTCCCAAAAATTAGTATAGTTTTTTTTTATTATTATTGTTGGGGATTCATTGAGGGTACAAGAAACCAGATTACACTGATTGCATTTGTTAGGTAAAGTCCCTCTTATACTGTATCTTGCCACCAAAAGGTGTGTCACACACTGAGACCTTTGCCCCCTCCCCCATTTCCTCTCTCTGCTCTTCCTTCTCCAACCCCCCTCCCTCATTCTCACTCTCCGCTCCTCCTTTAAGTAAAGACTTTTAAGAATTATGTCTTTTCATTGCTCGGGGAACTGAGTTTTGATCCCATCTCTCTGCTCTCTGTAGAAACTTTCAAAATGACGTCACAGGGACCTGCCTGAGTGAGTAGCAGGGAGACATATTGTGAGAAAATTTCTGTGACTTAATATGGTAAGAGGTTGGGGGGTTTCCCCTTTGTCTTGCTCTCCTGTCTCTCTCCCTGTCTGCCTGGGGTGGCAGCAGCCGCAGCTGTCTATTTCTCAACAGTGACAGGCTGAGAAAAATGAAAGATGAATTTCAGCTGGGCGTGGGCGTGATCTCTGTTTGCTGTAGCGGAGGCTTCCTCTCGGAAGGTAGAGAGCTGTTTTTATCCATGCCTTGGAAACTGAAGAACTGGCTGTCAGTTTGCAAATGAGGACTTTGCAGCCTCCAAGGGCATTTCCTACTAGGAGACTTGGAACGGGGCCAATTTGGATGCTGATTGGATCTTCCCAGGGGAGGCAGACTTGGGCTGAAGCTGGGAGGGCTGTTGGTTCTGTCACCTGTAAACAGGTGAGCTAGATCACACATGGCACTCAGGCAGAGAAACAAACAGTATTGACTGGCTTCCCAAATGGAAAATGCAAACACAGCTTAGAAAAGGTGAGTGATCAGCCCCCTTCCTGCCCTTGCTTCCCAAAGCCCATAGCCCTCCTGCCCTGGAAGTGTTCCGTAACAGATGCCGATTATATGAGCTGATGTCCTCACCAGATCCCGCCTCTCCAAATCCCCAGGTAGGAGACTGTGGCGTATCTTTGGAGTCCTAATGATTCAGCCTAGGGCTTCTCTCCACCTGTTATGTTTCACCCCCGGGGAAATGGAGGGGAAAGATGCTGCCTTTGTTCCCTTGCTTAGCCTAGTTAAAGACAAAAACACACCTTTCAGAAGACCTATGGGTGTCCCACCACCACCTTCTGCTTGTCTCCAATGCTCTCCTTGGTCCCATGGCTTAGCCAACCACTATTGGCTCACAACTTCCAAATTTCTTGCTCTGGGTCAATCTCTCTTAGGTGTTTCAGGCTGTATGTTGACTAGACAACACCTTGCAGAAGCCTTCCCACAGACACCTTGAATACAACCATAAAGGTCAAATTGATCAGCTTTCTTCAAAACCTGCTTGTATACTGAAACTCCACGAGGGCACCTGCTGACCACGACATTCTCTGATTCTCTCTCCTCACTGGAGCTGTGAAGTCAGGTTGACGGGAAATCCTCAATGCATGTTAATTTTATTCTGTGTTTTGATGTTAATCTTTCATCCCAAGCCATCAATCCTGTGAAGAGAAGTAGGCCTTCTCCCAAACTTTCAAGCCCATCGTATTTACAGAGTTTATATGCATTCAGTATTTGTCAGAGAACATACAATCAAGCTCCTCTTTATATGGCTTGGGATGAGAGATTAACATCAAAACACAAAATAAAATTACTCTCTTTATGTCTTCTTTGGGAAAATGCTCATTCTGGTCCTTTGCCCATTTTATTTGCATTATTTGTTTCTATACTACTGAGTCGTGTGAATTCTTCATATACTTTGGATATTAACTCCTTATAACTTTGCACTGATGGATGAATGGATAAAGAAACTGTGGTGTACATATGTGGAACATTATTCATCGTTAGGAAAGAAGGAGACCCTGCTATTTGTGACAATATGGGTGAATCAAAAGGACATTATGCTCAGTGAAATAAGCCACACACAGAGAGAAAACTACAACATAGTCTCATTTATATGCGGAATCTAAAGAAGAGTGAATATAAAGAAGTGGAGAGTAAAACAGAGGTTCCGGGGGGTTGAGGAAGAGGAGGAAGTGAGAAGTAGGTCAAATGGTGCCAATTTGCAGTTATGTAGATTGAGTAAGTCTAGACGAGCTGACGTGGACCATGAGGGCTGTAGTTAATAATGTGGGACTGTATGCTGAAAATTCGCTAAAGAATATATTTTAGGTACTCTTACCAAAACCACAAAAAAAGGTAAGTATAGAAAGTGATGGATAGGTTCATTTACTTAACTGTAGTAACCATTTCACTTTGTACATCAAAGTACATTTCATATGTACATCAACACAACATGTTGTGCACCTTGAATACGTGCATATTAAAAAGAAAAAAGGAATGAGTAAGACTATCAAGGCCATACTAGAACAAAATGTGTAGAGTAACAGAGGTGCAGAGAGTCCAGGGTACCCATGAATTACGGTAAGGGAATGTTTATTATATTTCCAAGATAAAAAGGATATAAAGGAAGCACTAAATGTAGGAAAGAGAAGTGAGGAAGCTGGAGTTAACTGAAGCTTCCTCCTTGGATTCCCAGGAAAGTGTCAGTAGTCACTGGCACAACCAATGTGCTAGAGATGCCCCTGCAAGGAGCCCGCTGCCTGGGCGTTGTCACCTTGCAGTGGGCCGGGTTTCTACAAAGGACCAGTGAAGAAGGTCCCCAGCATTTGTTTACTAAGGCTACCATAACAAAATATAACAGATCGTATGCCTCAAGCCACAGAAATTTATGTCCCCACAATTCTAGAAGTCCATGATCAAGGAGTCAGCAGGTGTTACCAAGTGTTGGCTTTTCCTGAAGCCTTTCTCCTTCGCTGGTGGATGGCTGCCTTCTCACTGTGTCCTCTCGTGGTCTTTCTTCTGTGCACACTCAGCCCTGCTGTCTCTTTTTGCCTCCAAATGTTCTCTTTTAGTAAGGACATGAGTTGTATTAGATTATGGCCCACCTCAGTGGCCTTTTAAACAACTTAATAATCTTTGTAAAGGCCCCATATTTAAATACGTTCAGATTCTGAGGTACTAAAGGGAGGAAGGACGTAATTCAGCCTATTGCAGCTCCCAAACAGCTCTGTCCCCAATAGTGAAAATGAGAAAGAAGTACAATGACAACAGAAGGAAAAAAAAGACGATTTTCTTGAGAAGGCTGGAAAGATATCACAGACTAGGCGAAAGCTGAGCTAAACTTTGAATCATGATTAAATTTTTGATAAGCAGAATGGGGAAACAAAGAGATAGGGAACAGAGAGAATAGGAGGTGCATAGCCTTCGCACTTAGAAAATATCTTAGAAATTAGAGTCCAGTGTGACTAGAGCTGCAGGTACACAGGAAGTGGTGGATGAAGAGGGGCCCGGGGACCTTGAGGCCAGGGTGTGAAGGGCCTAGACCTTGGCTGTGAGTTGAGAAATAAGAAGTCACGATCTATCTCAGTGGAAGAAATAAGGACCACTGTATGGATTTGGCAGGAGAAAAGTGAGTTTTAGGTACTTTTGATTTCATATATTATCTTGTGTTTTCCACTTCCTTCTGTGTGGCTGTGGATAAGTGACTGATGTTTTCTGAAATTCAATTTTGTCTTCTGAAAAAATGAAGTCAGTGATACTTTTCCCTAAGGCTTATGTGAAGTTCAATGGGATAATGGAAGTGAAATGTCCAAACCCTGATATAAATCTTATTTTTTATTTTTATCCCTTGGAGAGTATTGCCAAAATGCAGACAAAGAGTGATATTCTCCCCACAAGCATGAAGTTCATTTTCATTGATTTGGTCTTGGCAGGATCTTAAGTGAGACCCAATTTCTTCTGCTTGGTCCCAGATTTCAGACGCTGCAGGAGCTTGGTGATAACTTGACACTCTGCCATCCTCCTGGGGTGGTCCTGTGCTAGCCTCAGTCTGCTTCTCTTTATCCTTATACAAAATAGCATGGTCCTTGATAGCTAAAACTCAGGGTTTTTTTTTTTAATTGTTTACTGCTTTATTTGTAATAACTGGGAGTCAAATGATGTTGAAATTTGACAAATCTAACTGAAGCATGAACATAGTTAAGAGTGTAACAAAAGGAAACACCACGAAAGGTAATATTTTAAAAATTGTAAAGCTGATTTTGAAATATTATCATTTTCATCTAATTTTTGCCAATTTTTCTCTGATAAGTTTTTATTGTCTATATGAATGATAACCTTATTTTTTTCCTTGTGGTATTTTTTTTAATTTTTATTAAATCATAACTCCATACATTTATGAGGTACAATATGATGATTTGATATCCTGGAATCCTTAAATCAAACTGATTAACATAACCATCACCTCACTTACTTATTTTTTGTGGTAAGACATTTATAATATACTTAGTTGCTTTGAAATGTACCCTTGCATTGTGCACATTAGGTGAGATCCCACCAAATACCCTCCCTCCACTCGGCCTTCCCCTCCCCTCACCTCTCTCTCTTCTCCCCTCCTTTTTTCAGGACTATATTTGTGATTTATCATTTGTATGAATATGCAAGTGATTATATATTGGTTTCATAGTAGTACTGAGTACATTGGATACATTTTATTACACTCTTGAGATACTTTACTAAGAAGAATATATTCCAGCTCCATCCAGGTAAACATAAAAGATCTAAACTCTCCATCTTTTTATAGCTGTATAGTATTCCATGGTATACATATACAACAATTTTTTAATCCATTCATGGGTTGATGGGAATTTAGGCTGCTTCCACGACTGGGCACTTATGAATTAGGGGGCAATAAACATTCTGGTGCAAATGTCTTTTTTGTAAAATGACATTTTTATTCATCTGGGTAGATACCTAGTAATAGAATTGCAGAATCAAATGGTAGGTCAACTTTTAGTTCCTTGAGACTACTCCATACTTCATTCCAAAAAGGGTTATATTAGTTTGCAATCCCACCAGCAGTGTAGAAGTATTCCCTTCTCTCCACATCCATGCTAACATCTGCAGTTTGGAGATTTTGTGATGTGGGCTAATTTTATTGACTTAGGGAATATCTCAAAGTAGTTTTGATTTGCATTTTCTGATGATTAAAGATGATGAGCATCTTTTCATGTCTTTGTTTGCATTTCTTAGCATTTATTATGACTCAGGTCCTAGCTACTTGTCAATCCCTTACTTTATTTTATAAATATTATGAAACCGTGATTTCCCTTACCTCCCTCATGCACTCACACATACACGCACACATCCTTTCCAACAGCAACGGATGGAAAGGCTTTACACCATGGTATCTAATTCTCATGCATACATTATTATCAGTTGAATCTTAAAATCATTCATAAATATTTCTGTGTAGACATGGAGAATCTAGGGGGAAATCATCCTTTAAGGTCATATGTTCCATGCCCCCATCTGCACATCTCCTGGCTTATGTGCAGTATCAGGTGAGGGGAAGTGCATTACTTCCTAGGTAGCCAGTGCTGTTACCACTCTAAATTCTTGGTTGCATGCAGGTCTTTTAAGCTATTAGTCTGGACTTGATATGCTGGTAAATATAACTGCTCTCAAAGAAAATTCCCAATTTGTAGCATTTGTGGCTTTCTGGGCTATAAATACTGCCACCATTGCCAAGTTCAAGCTACCAATGTGAAGTGACTGAAAGTTGATTTGGAAGAGTGCTCATACGTGGCTTTTGCCAGGTGGTCTTCGCAGATTCCAGGACATCACAATCACCCAGGTATAGCACCTGTAAACAGATGAAAGATCTTTCTTACCATTCCAGGTCTTGGTCCTGAATCCCATGTACTCACCCATCCTATCTTCTGTATGCTGATTTCCACAAGATTCTACTTGCTTCTGGTTTGCCATGTTCTTTCTGGATGGCCACACAACTTTCTCATGAGTACATTCAACTCTAGCTGTGAACTCAGTACTTTCTTCCTTTGAGCGGAGACTCAGCATTAACCACTTTTATATCAGTCTCATCACATCACTTTACAACAAGGAAGATATTTTAGAAGTTCTTTTCCTTGGGCACCATATTCCTCACCATTGCTTCTGCCAACAGAGTGTAGTTTTTCTTCTTGGTTCTCACATAGAAAAAATCTTTTTTTATTTTACTTTTTTATTGTTGAATCATAGCTGAGTACATTAGTGCAATAGAGGGGTACAATGTGCTGGTTTCATATACAATCTGAAACATTTTCATTAAACTGTTTGACATAGCCATCATGTCATTTTCTTAGTTATTGTATGAAGACATTTGTATTCTGCATTTAGTAAGTTTCACCTGAACCCGTCCAAGAAGCACCGTAGATGTGGCCCCACCATTTACAAATCTTGATGAGAATCACTTTCAAATATTTTCCTGATTTGCAAAGAGGAGACAAACTGAAGGGCCCACTCTGCCTCAGCCTGTGCTAAATGTTTGATTTATGGAGCCTCCTTCTATAAACTGTAAGCACAGAGAGGGAAGGAAAGTGACCTCATCTGCCCTGTTCAGCAACAGCCTAGTGCCTAGCATGTGCTTGGAATGCAAAACACAGGCAAGGCTCAATTTCAACACCCAACCCTTTCTTCCCCCCTCTCTCTTGTTACCAAAAGTTTGGTACTTGTCCCTGCCACCCATTAGAAGAACGAGGACAAGTGATTTGAGGAAAATGAGGAAGTCCATTAATTTGCTGGAAAATCAGAAGAATTGCAGACTCTTAAAGTACTATTTGTCCTCTCTATAAGCAGAAAGACAGAGCTTTTAAAAGGAGTTTTAAGCTTGGCACTATTACTGTTTAACCATAGTTCGTTTTCCTGATCAATCTCTGAAAAATTGTTCTTTGCCTGGACAATTCCACTGAGTCACTTCCTGTGGTCTTAGGGCATGGATGTAGGTTTTAATTCCTAAAAAGATGTAGAGACAGGAGGGAGGGTTTAAAGAAAAAACTTGAATTTATTTGATTAAGATTATATTATAATATTACAACTTGTAAAATATTTTACCCCTTTTCAGGCCATTCCCTGTTTACACTCTCTCTCTCCCTTCTTTTCTTCTTCCAATTAGTTGAATTACCATTATGTAGCTGAAGCTCGGCACAACAGGTTCCAATAAGTAGAATGGAAAGTTAGGACATAGCTTTGTTGAGAACTCCAAAAGGTGTCCAAATCAAGGTTATTTGTGAGGGAATTGGTTTATTTTTCAGCCACTGAGGGAAAAGATTGTCTTGTTCCCTTTGACTCAATTAGCCATAATAAATCTAATTTTAACACTTTTCGGGAGTAGAGAGCATGGCAAAATGAGAAAGTCTGCCTTGGGTTTGGTTCTTGAAAGTACATTATGCTCCTGCCGATTGACAAACTGGTGTGTCAGACCCCACCAATTAAGACCAATTAGTTGGGAGACCGGTCAGAATTAAGGAAGGGAAAGGCATAATGTTTTCAGGAAGACAGCTCCTTACTTTTAAGGACATAGAAATGCTCAGAATCTCCACCACAAGAAAGAAGCCCAACAGCCATCAGGCAGAGCCTGAGTTAACCAATCAATAAAGTTAAATTTTAAAAAGCAATTAATCCTATTTATATTTGTGTGTGTCTGTGATTTAATTACAGATGATCTCCATTACTTTCTGGAAGGATGCAAGTGTGAATTTTAAATCAATAAATTAAATCCATCTTAAAAATAAAATATGATTCTGGAGTTTATTTTTGATACTGGATTTTAATAATTTATTAATCATTTATGTTTACTAAACATTTATTAAACAGTTGATAAGTGCCAGCATTGTATGCTCTACTAAGGAATGAAAAGTCAATAAGATCCATGCCCTCTCCAGATTAACCTCTCAAAGCATGTAAATGAATAAAATCTTAAGCTCCTCCTTCTATAGTTGACTAAATGGAGCCCTCCTTGGCCAATGGCATACCCTAAAACTGAGTTGTTCGCCATGAGAATGGAGTTCGGACATGCCATGTCATGATTCCTCCCATCTTGGAGATATGCTTTGTAACTTATTAACAGGCCTAAGGATATGCAAGACAAAGCTTTAACCACTTAACCAGCTTTGCAAGACAAAGCTTTAACCACTTTAACCACATCTGCAGGTCTTCAATTTATATAACAAATCACTTGAATTTGGGTATGTGGCCATTGGCTTGTCTCTGATTAACAGAATTCCTTGTCTTAACTTAAAACATTCTAAGCCTTTAGACAAATTCATTTCTTTAACCATTCACAAATCAAAGTCTTTAAACCTACCTGTAACCTGTAAACCACTCCATCCCTACCCTTTACCCCACTTTGAGAGATCCCACCTTTTCCGGCTAAACCAATGTATGCCTTCCATGTGTTGATTTATGACTTTACATGTAATTCTGATAACACAACCATAGCCAAGTCCACTTACATTCGTGATTTTTAATGATTGCCAATCTTGGGATCCATTCATTAGAACTCCTAAACACCCGAATAGTGACTAATACAAAATGATAGCCCCATCTCGCAAAATGTGCTAACCTCAGATGCCACTCTCCCTGTGAAGCTGCCATTACTGACTCCTACGTGTTTTTGTACTTTGTATACATTTTCACAACAGTACTTCTCACATGGGATTACACTGATTTGCAGGGACTGCAATGGTTTGTGTATCTGCCTGTCTCCCTGCTGGACAGCAAGACCCTGGAGAAGGAAATTTCCAGGCTGTGCACATTGTTTAATTCTTAGGAATTTCTTAAAAATGTCATTCTTTTCTCCCTCTTTCTTTCCCTGTTTCCTTTTTTCTTTCCATGAGAAGTTAGTCATTGTCATATATGGTGTCTCATTTCATCTGTTTTGTTGAGTGTAAAAATTTTTACATTTGTAAATGAGGGAATGAATGGAAAAGCATGCCATTCACTGTGCCCTTTGATGAGACCAGCAGTACTGACCACTGAGGCATGGTAGCTGTAGCCAAGTGTTTGTCAACCCAGTCACTCCTGCTCCTCTAGATTTTGGTCACATCCAACCTGTTATTGACTTAGTATTTTTCTTTTAAAATAAATACACTGGTTCTCACTCTCAGAAATTTAGTATTCTGTCCGTGAAGTCACACACCTAGTGTGCAAAGTTATATGTTTCCAAGCTACATTAAACACCTAATTATATAAACCCTTAATGTTCCCTCGTACCCCACACACAGTTGTATCCCACACTATGAAAGACACTGTCCTCGCTTTCCTGTGGCTGATGTGCCACACTGGAGTGAGCGCTCAGTTCAGATTTTAAATTTCTCTTCATCTTCTCTTGGTGTTCTTCAGCCTGATGTCCTTTTTCCTGCATCCGGCCCAGACAGACACATCTTCCTACCACTGGACTTCGTTCCTCTTGGGATGCTCCTGGAAAGTTAACTTCTCCACCCACCCAAACTCCAATTAGAAAACCTTCCCCCACTCCAGTCCACCCTGAACTCCTCCTGCTTTAGACCATTTAGCTTAGCATGCAGTTATATACCAAGTATCCGTCATTTTCTCTGGGAACAGGAGGCTTCTTCCTATATATGCATTCACTCACGGAGTGAATATTAACCTTCTGTGAATATGTTTTCTAGCCGCGTCTCTGTATCATTTTCGGCTCAATAGGCTGATGCAAAAATTCACCAATTTTAGATATCATTGTCTGCTTACGTGAACTTGGTAAATAGATACTTTTTCCCAGTGAAGTTTGTGATTCAGGGAGGGATTCACCTCCAAGGAGATTGAATTTAATATTTTTTAGAAGAATAACATTTGGGGGAAAAGTTCATCAGGTCGGGATCTGGGGTTTTTTGTTTGTTTGTTTGTTTTGTCTTGTTTGTTTTTGATACAGCATCTTGCTCTGTTGCTCAGGCTTAGTGCAGTGGTGTGATCATAGCTCAGTATAATCAAATTCCTGGGCTCAAGTGATCTTTCTGCTCAGCTTCCTGAGTAGCTGGGACTATGCCACCTGGACCAGCTGATTTGTTTTTAATTTTTTCTTATAGAGATGAAGGTCTCACTATGTTGCCCAGGCTGATCTCAAGCTCCTGACCTCAAATGATCTTCCTGCCATGGCCTCCCAAAGTGCTGGAATTACAGACGTGATCCCCCTCTCCCAGCCCCAGTACACTAATTTTGATCACTTTCACATCCATGTCATTTTGTCTTTGAACCAGTTAAGGAAGCTCCAGAGCCTGCATGTCTTTCTTCATGCTTGGAAACATAGTAGCAGATGTCGGGGTGGGGGGGCATGTGGATGTCAGCATTTTGTTCTCAGCCAATAAATGAACTTGCTTGGTGGAGCCTAAGGAAGAAATACTTGAGGGAAAAAAATAACACGAATATTGTTTATGAGGAAGAGCAGAGTGCAATGGAGAGAGAATCAGAGAGCCAAAGAAAACAGGGATCCTGGGATTCATGCTCACTCACATTTTCTTTCTGGGAGACCTCAGCAACAGGGTTTTGCCTCTTTGGCATTTATTTCCCTCAGCTATAAAAGGTAAGAAATGGATTAAATTGGTTAGATATATTTTTACTTTTTAACAGAAAAATCTTTTCTTTTTATTTTTTATTTTCTGTTTAATTAAATTTTATGTTCCAACACAATATCCACATTAGATAAAGATGAAGATGCTCAAGTAAAGAGAATTTGGGGTAGAGAGAGGGGGTGGTAACTTGGCCCTTCTTGCAGGAGTCTCAGAGCTGCTCAGAGTGGCGCCATCACATTCACTTTTCAGTAGTTCACTGTGACTGTTGAGTAAAGAACAGGTCCAAGGAGGCAAGTCTGCAGGCTCAGAGAAGGGTAGGAGTCATTGTCATGAGCTGGACTAAGAGGAGAGCCGGGTACACAGTGTCATGTCCCAGGGCAGAGTCGGGTAGAGGAGGAGGTCTCCAGCCAGGCCCCAGTGGGGACAGGTGCTTAGCTACCCAGCCTCATCAAGCACCAATGTGTTTGGTTAGCCAGACACTTCATAAAAACAAGGAGAGGTTGGACTGAGAACAAATCCCACACAAAGGGAGGAGCTGAGAGTTGACCCCTGTGCAGATAATGCAATGTGTGTAGGACCCGCTCATCAAAGACGACCCGTAGCCTTGGCACCACTTGGGAGCTTGCAGGCTCCACTGTAGACCTGCTGACCCCAAACCAGCATTTGACGAGGTCCCCAAGGATTCCAGTGCATGTTGGAATTTGGGAAAACTGTTAGTGGAGAAGCACTTTAGAGACAGATAAGCCTGCTCCAGATTCTAAGATGCTCCATTTGCTGGCATTGACCTTGGCCAAATTGCTTTCCTTCTCTAAATTTTCTCCTCCACACCATCAAGGCCGTAATGCTCACCTCACAGAAACTTTGTGGGATAGAGACATTGTGAGCCAAAAATCATCGTGTGGGAAAATAAAGAAAATCCGCTCCAAAGCCTGCACACACGCCTTCCTGCATTCCTCCACAGTCAAGCAGAGAAGGAGGGAGTGAGGATGGATGCTGGGTCTCCAAGTGTTTCTGGCATGGATTTTCAGTTTTCAATGTCCCATCTCCTCCAGTAAGGGAAATTTGTCAGACCTTCTTTAGAGGCAGGGAAAATATTTTTATTTTTAATTGACTATTTCCAAGAATATTTGACATCCCTTCATTCTATAAGGGAAAAGTGTGGATTTGCAATTCTAACAAACCTGAGTTTGACCTCCCTTTGCACTTCCTACCCATGCAATGTTGCGTGGCCTCCTGAACTTTAATTTTTCTCACCTGTAAAATGAGGAAAATAAAATCTTCTAAATGTTTGTGAGGGTTAAATGAGATATGACATGGGGAAAAAAAACCTAATTCTTTTTATCAATACCCATTCCTCCCTTATCAATACCCATCCTCCCTCCTTTTCATCTGTGATTGTTTTCTGTTTCCTATTATTACAAGACCCCTTCTGGCCAAAACCTTGTGAGAATCATGACATAGGAACATTCAACAAAAATTTAGTGTACATGCCAGGTGGTCTTCTGGGTGCTTGGGCTAGAGCAGGCCTGGGTCTGCTTCGATAGCTGGTTCATACCGCCCACCGTAAATCCTGTGGGTTGCACCTGTGCTAGGCGCTGTCCGAGGTGCTAGGGGTGGGATAGGTCTGGAGTTGATTCATTTTTCTATTTGGTTCCCCTCTCCTGCAAGTTGCACTATGGCTACTTAACCTGGACGGGGCAAAGATTTATTCTCCACGGGGTGCGGTACAGCAAGGTCTGTGGTCATTTTGATGTGTTCATAAAACCTCCTCCTCCATTTATGTTTCAGAGATAAGGCTCACTTCACAGTCTTTGCATCCTCTATTAAAAATACACCCACAAGCATACATGTACTAAGCAAATTAATAACATAAACAAGACTGTAAATATTTAACCTCCTTAGGAGAACAAACTGTTTTTCTGGGAGCCTGGCAAGGCCATTTGCATACAAATACTTAATGGGTTGCTTTTAAATGATCCTTTTCGGTTTATTGAAGCAGGCCTGGCCAGACCCCTTCTTGGCAGTTCTTTGTTAGTTATTAGTTGGTGCCCCTGCACACAAGCTGGAAAAACATCAAAATGCACTTATTGAAAGATACTCAACAGTTGAGCCTCCCTGTGTGTTACATAGGCTTCCGCTCCCAGGAGGTGGAGACTCAGTGAATCAGCATTGCAGGCTAGCCATTAAGACACTGTGGCTAAACACAACTGCACCTAGCGGGTGACCCGCAAGAAACATGTCTGATGAATGAATGAAGAAGTTTGGTTTCTTGCCTCTCCCCTCTGGATGCTCTCTGCGGACCCTCTTGCAGTAGTGTGTAATGAAAACTCGACAACCGACTCTGGGTAGAGGAGGGCAGAGTCCTGATTTGTAGTGTCTGTGTATTTCTCTGGTGTAAATTACTCCCCCATGGTAAATTTCAAGCTGCTGACTTGAGTGGGGCAGAGAGGCTCACCATTAAATAATATTTCTTTTTAAAATTATTTATTAAATCATAGCTGTGTACATTAACAGATTTTTGTGGTACAACGTGCTGATTTGATATACAGAGGGTTTTGAGGGGATCCAACCTAATGTGCATAATGCAAAGACACATTTCTATACTATTAAGAATAGAGTATGAATGTTTTTGCCACAACAAATAAGTATGCAGGGAGATGGTTATGTTAGACGTAAGCATTATATAATGTTGCCACCATACAGATACAAAAGATATAAAGAATTTCATTGAAGGGTGGCAGGTTCAGGCTGGCTGCAAGCCGGAGCAGTGAGAAGTCCTGGATTAGAGACGGGGCAGAACAGGACAGCATCTTCTACAGTCTTTCAAGACAAGAGGGGACATCCCCAAACCTCAGAATCTTAGACTACCTCCCCCTCTTTAATAATCTCCATGAAGAGGAGTAAACAAAACAGATTTAACTTCTACTACGAAACGTGGTACTGCCTTACACATTATGTTGCTTTTATTTCTGTTGTCATTAACTACTTATAGGTAACTTTGATTATAAATAATTTTCTGTCTCCCACACTCTTAGTGTTAACTGCATATTTCTTTCATGTGCAGAATCTCATGGAATCTACATAAAAACCGTAAGAGATAAACATTGTTATTGCTCCATTTTTTCAGGTGATAAAATAGAAGTTCAGAAAGATTAAGTGACTTCCTAAATTCACACAGCTACAGATTGGCTAACTGGGGACTTAAATGTGGAGGACGAGGCTGCCTTCTCCAGCCAGGGGCCAGTCAGGTGTATCCACTTACCAGAAGCCCAACTGACACTAGTGTGTGTACCCTACACTAGCCATTACAGGTGATGTTGGGAAGTGGTCATGTGCCCCACAAAGGGCATCCCAGCACCTGTGGATGGGCAGAGGCCAGAGGATTTGCAGACCCAACCGTAGAAGGGGTTAGCAGCTATTCCTGGAGACCTAAGGCATCCCCAACATTGTCCCCAGGTCCCCCAGCCATGGCCTGGGGTGTGTTACCCAGTCTGACAAGTTGTAGGGAAGAGTTAATGAGCTAGTGACGTGGAAGTGCTTTGTCACTCCACGTGTAGCAGTATCATTTTTCTTTCTCAGGTAGTATATTCATCAAAACAAAGACTCAAATAAGGAATTCTCCTAATCCATTGCTTCATGAATGATGCTGATGTGTGTGTGTGAGTGGAGTGGCGAGAGGGCAGGTGGGAAGAGGGACGCCCTCAAAGATGAATAAATAGGCAGGGATGACCCTTATCTGTGTCACCAACAAGGCCACCATCCTTTCTCCTATAATATTTATTGGATTTCTGCCTAAGATTTGTTTTCAAATAATGAATTCAAAGAAAGAAGAAGAGAAGGGATGGAAGTTGGGAAGAAACAAAGAAGAAAGAAGGAAAAGAGAGAGAAAAACAGGGAAAGAAACACACACTGGCCTGGTTCCTTCAAACCCGTCATCAGTTGCAGTGACAAGTTTACCCACTTGTTTCCAGGATCCTATCAACTGCATTGATTGTGAGCTGTGCCTCAGTAGAACTAGAAATTATCTAGTTTCTGGGAAGAAGCTAGCTCAGAGCAGAGAGGTAAAGTGACTTGTCCCAGGTCAGCCAGGAACTTTCAGGGCATAGTCAGGACAAGACCCCAAGTCTCCCAACTCTGATCTTAGGTCCTTTCACTACTGTGCACTCCATGCCTGGAATTTTCTTTCCAGTGAAGACTATTGTGTGTACCCTACACTAGCCAGGTACAAGACTTCGGAGTCATTATCTACATTTTTCACCTGTGTTTTTTTTTCCTTGTCCTCATTTCAAGGAGAAAACTTAGCGTCCCCATCTGAATGCTTTACTCACCACAACTTTCTCCTGCAGCTCGTCATTCGGTCTTGAGAAGGAATCACTTACTCAGTCCCCATTAAAGCCCCATGGGGTCAGGGGCACCTTGATAAATGGATCCAGGGACTTTGTTACTGTGGCTAGGGTGGTTTTCAAATCAGAGCTTGCAATGCCATCCCAAAGCAGCAGCTGGGCTTCAGGTGGGCCCATGCAGAGAGCCTGTGAGTCAGGAGGGGGCAGATCAAGGGAAGCTTCTATAGCCAGCTCAGTGTTGGGGCATGATGTGCCCTTCCCAGGAGCTGAGTGTAACTGGTGTTGGGTTGGGTCTTTGGTCTTGATCTGGCGTGTGATCAGCAGCTAACCTCAGACATGGCGTGGTGAAAAGGCTGTTCTGCCAAATTGGCAAAGCTCTTTCAAGGAGACCAACTCCGGCAGATGGAGGGAGTGGGAAACCGAAGTCAGAATCCTCCTCCTGAGGGGGTTTGGGTAGGGAGGGGGCAAAGGAGTAGAAAGTTGTAGAAGGAGAGGGGGAACCTTGGTCAGCGAAAGAGCCCTCCGTGCTGCTGGTCAGAGTATCAAACCTTCAGATGACATAGCTGGAAGGGACAGGTGACACTCTGGCAGCAGAAGTGAGCTCCCCATTGACTGCAGTAGCTGGGGACAGGTGCTAGGTCTAAGAAGATGAAACTGAACAATGAAGGGTAACTGTGAAGGCCTGCATTTAGGTCCACGTTGAAGTCATTCACACAAGCACTGATAGAGGACCCATGGTTTCATAAAAATAAATGTGAAAAAATTAGGGCTTCAGTTTGGCATAAGTTTAGTTTGAAAAGGCAGCAGTGTCACGGGAGTCCCCCAAACTCCAGTGAGTTCAGAGGCTGTCTGGGTGGGCTGGTGGTGTGACCAGGAGCTCCCCTCCTCCACAGGCAGCACTGGGCCACACGTGGTAGCTGCCACCAGGGCTGTGTCTCAGGGATGCCTTCAAGGTCAAGGAGGGTAGGGCCCGGGCCTGGAGACTGTGCCGAAGGAGGGGAGGAGGACTTGTCTGTGGGAAGAAGCACAGGGCAGGGTGCCTTGTACCTGCCCCCTGCCAGGAGACTCCTTTCGTGGACCTGCCTGAGCTTATGGAAGGGGAAGTCCTTTCACTCAACATGGGTCAGATAGGCCTTGTGCACAGACTTAAGGGTCACTACTGAAGATTCAGATAGACAGAACACATTCCAAAGACAATAATCAGGAGGTCACGCCGTAAGCCCACCCAGACAGCCCCAAATTCACTGGAGGTTGAGGCACTCGCACGACACTGCTGACCTTTCAAAGTGAACTTACCTAAAACTGAGACCCTGACTCTTCTCTTCACATTATTATGAAACCATGGATCATGGATCAGGGACTTCTTATGATGTACAGAGTTGTAAAATAACTCAAAGACCACGTCAGACTTGAGTCGGATAACGTGGAAGGATGTGACCTAACCAATGCGTACTTTTCTTTTAAAGCAAAAATTTTTTCTTACATATTTTAGACTATTTTTGCCCATCTTGAAAATGGCAATAATATATCAATAGTTTGCTGTGAAGATTAACAAAATGATGCATCCCTTGCGCTTTGGTCTATGCTGGACAAGGGGCATGATGTCAGTGAGGGGCTGTGGGCTTGAGAAATGGCTGGACGGATGGAAGACCCACTGTGATAGGAGCCACGTGACAGTCCCTAGGAGACAGAAGAAAACCCAACCATCTCTGCCATGGGAACCTGCCAACCGTGGCTTCTGTGCAGGGCTTCATGAGTACCAGCCATTGAGTGACTGTGTGTCACCCTCTTTTAAAGGATCATCTTTTAATATTCACAACCACCCAGATATAAATGTAACTACCCCTGTCCAGCGGGTGATAGTGTAGCGTACAGACTTTACAATGGTCTCCATGACCTTCTCTCCCGACATACAGGACAACATCGAAGTGTAGCACCATTTTGCTGGAGTCTTTCTCTCTCCATTGCTGGCTCTGAAGAAGCAAGTGGCAGCCACTCACTGCAGGCTCGTGTGCTTCTGTGATGGTGACCAGAGAGAGACTGCAATCACATTCACCCAGCTGGACTCGGGAGCCCTCCAACTGAGCGGGGGACAGACTCCTTCTGGAGAGCAGCTCTCAACGCTGACTCTACCTGACAACCACTAAACCTAGTGTTTCCAGCACTGCTCCCCACAGAGCAAGAACTCAGAAGATGTGTGGGTTGAGGGCGTTTTTTAAGTGGGTGACTTTAATTTGCAGCTACCTTTGCAAACCACGGTTCCAGGACCCAATGATCCCCAGGAAATCCAAGTCATCATTATATCCTTGAAGAAGGTTCTTGTTAAAAGAAAATGTTTTGGAAAAGGTGAAATTATTCATACAGATAGAGGACATAACTTATACCTACGTGTACACACCCAGATGCTCCTCCACTTATGAGGAGTTGTGTCCCAATAAACTCATCATAAATTGAATATAGCATTAGGTCAAGAATGCATTTAATACATCTGACCCCACCTAACATCACAGCTTGGCCTCAACCATCTTAAACATGCTCAGGACACTTTTAATAACCTATACTTAGGGAAAATCACGTAATAAAGCCTATTTTGTAAAAAACATCGAATAACTCACGTAGCTTACTCAATACTGTACAGAAAGTAAAAAACAGAATGGTTGTATGGGTATTTAAAGTCCAGTTCCTGCTGAATGTGTATCATTGTTGCACCGTGATAAAGTTGAAAAGTTATTAGCTGGCTCGGAGCCTGCAGCTAAGGCACCAGCCACATACACCGGAGCTGGCAGGTTCAAATCCAGCCCGGGTCTGTCAAACAACAATGACAACTACAACCAAAAAATAGTCAGGCATTGTGGTGGGTGCCTATAGTCCCAGCTACTTGGGAGGCTGAGGCAAGAGAATCGCTTAAGCCCAGGAGTTTGAGGATGCTGTGAGCTGTGACGCCATAGCACTCTACCCGGGGTGACAGCTTTTAAAGGATCATCTCACTCAGTCTCAAAAAAAAAAAAGAAGAAAGAAAGAAAAGTTATAAGCCAAACTGTTGTATAAGGTTTGGGGTTTTTGTATGATGCAGGATTTTTTAATATACATATGTGTGTGTGTACACACAGGTGGCCCTAAATAGCTCAAAGATAATGAACAGGACTAGAATCTGATAGCCCAGCCCAGGCACACTTTTCCACTGAAACACCACATTTTTTTTACATGCAAATCTCCTTGCCTAAGGAGGTTAGGCCCCTTTCAGCTGGCAACAGCCATCTTCCCCAAGGGCTCTGACAAAGGTTGCTAAGAAGGAAAGAGGTAAGGCACGATGAATTACGAGGTTAGAGGATGAGGAGGCACCTTGCAGCGTGGTCAGATCCTTAACTGAAGACAGAGATTGACAGAGACCAGGGACTGGAACACTTGGCTGCCTATTGTTCTCAGAGAAAGTGGGGCCTGACAGAAGGACGCCCAGGGTGTCTGGAAGCCAAACTCCCATAGTGGCCCGTCTGTCCTCCTGTGCCAGTAAATGGTCCCCGAGAAAGGGCCTTTCTGCTGTCTGCTCATGACCGTTCCCAGGTAATTGAACCCCTGAGACCTGTGCTGAGCCACACTCTGTCTCGTCTGCTTCCTCCCACATAGCCTGCAGCGCCAAACGCTCCCTGCTACACCTTCTGATGCCAATAAAAATTACAAACCTCTTCTGCAGTCAGACAGTATCTTCAGGAGAGGTACGGAACACGCCTGAAGGCCTACTATGTGCTAGGAATGGTACTGGAACTGTGTGTGCGCACTCTCATTTGATTCTCCCAGCTGACTCCTTACAGTTGCGCTAAGAGGTCAGTTGGTTAGACCCATTTTGCAAATGAGGAAATGGAGTCTTAGCATCGACTTGTCCAATATTACCCAAATACTTGAAGTTATATTTCCTGGCTCTAGTATGATTTCTTCTTGCCGTCCTGCTTTTCCTACATCTCAGAACACATGCAGCTGGTCCTCATTTTCTCAGGGCCCTCCCACATCAATGTGTGCCTCTCTGCATGGCATTTGACACTGGTCCAGGGAACTGGGGACAAGTAGGACCGAGAGAACCCAAGCCGAGATAACTCCCTGCACCAGTGGCTAGTGAGGAACTTCCTCCATTTTTCTCTCAACGTAAGGGACTAGCCTATGGAACGGGTGGAGGAAGGGGTTTCAACAAGGCAGGTCTTGTGCATTTTTGAAATTGCTGCAGAATAATCTCTGCCAACCACAGAGAACTTAGAAGGCCACTGTTGACCATCCTGTGTCTGGGCAGAATAGCATGCGGCATACCCACGTTAATGCTGGCACTGTCCATGGGAGTGGTTGGCTTCCTTATAAGACCATAAGTATCTGAAGGGTAGAACTGAATTTTGGGCCACCTCTGTACTTGACCTAGAGCTTGGTAATTGCTCAGTAAACGTGTATTGAATGAAGGACTCGGTGAAAGAGTGTTAAATCCAGGGGCATTTAGAGACAAACGCAGAGTCCAGGGTGGAAAGAAAATAACTACCACAATCATCCATGATGACTATTGTTTCTAGAAGCACAGCTGGGCAAACAGATGTCATCTCTGCTGTGCTAATGCTGGCATCGTGCACGGCTTTATTTTTTCTTTTTAATCCCTCTCATTTTGGAAACTTGAAGCCACTAAATGTTTCCATTCTAATGAGATTTCCAAAAGGAAAAGAGAAAAAGGAACCTAGAGTAATCTGTGTCTGTCATGCTGGGAGGAAAACAGCAGGGCCTGAGATCTTACTTCGTGTCCATGCGTCTGGTTCTTAGAAGAAACAAGTGGGACCATTTGTAGGAGGGTGCTAATGGGATAAGAGAATGTAAGATGTTTGGACCTTTTGGTTTGGGTCCGAGAAGACTTAATTTTATATCTGAATGAAAAAAGTCTCCAGGACATGGTCAGATAAGTAAGTAATATGCCAACTACTCGTTGGCATTGTCCCCACTGGCTTCAGCCTGAAAATGGTTGAAAGGCTGGAGTCTGATTTGGCTGCTGTATAAGTAGGGGAGGTGAATGCTTACTTGGGATAATTTCAGAGCTGCTGAGAAGACTAGTTCTCATTTGCCCTAGATCCTCCGTTCCTCAGCTGGAAGTCTCATAATAAATGCCTTAGTCTTTTGGTGCAAAGCTTTATTCCCTATTAAAATGCAAATTCCATGTGCCATTGTATATCCATTCAACAAGCAATACAATTAGCAAATGGTAATAGCCAATGTTGGTGAAATTGGGATGAAAATGGGGTCCTCATTCATTACCCCAAGAGACAGTGTAAAGTCATACCACCCTTTAAAAAAGTCTGGCAAGAATGCATCAAGAATCCATGTCATGTTCAAAGCCCAGATATTGAAGAGATTATTTTAAAAAGTGTCTTAAATAAAGACAAACTGTATGGACAAAGATCCACATGTTTGCCATGGCGTCACTTATAACAACACAACTGGGCAAACTTAGGCCGCCTGAGTGTCTGGCAATATGGCAATGGCTATACATGTATTTTAAGGTGCTGATGCCATACAATGTTGCTTTTCCATTAAACATGATTGTTTTGAATATTTTATAGCTAAGTAGAAGAATATTTATGCTTCAATGAGATCGAATGCAGAATGTAACATAGTCACAGTGTGAATCTGTAAAAATTATATATGACTATGTCTTTAGGCTAGAAAGGGACAAAGGAAAATGAAAATCATTGATTTATTTCAGGTTTAGAATTCAAAATAATCTTTTATTTTCATTTCTCTTGTTTGCTTCCGAATGTCTTTTCTTAAGTGAGTCTTTCAAACCCAGAGGACTAGAGAAGCGTAGGATGAAGGTCAGATGGTGGACATGAAAAGTGACCAGGAACCAAGCAGAAGCTGGGACAGCTTGGACCCGCAGTGGGAAAGGCAGAGGAGAAAGTCATCAGGGCAGAGGCAGAGGGGTGGGATGCCATGGAAACCGAGGTGCCATTTGGTGGTAGGACAGACGTGGCCTAGAGCAGGTGCTCTAGACACCCGGCTCTGGACTGCAAACCCTAGAGCCTCCCGGGAGATCCTGATGGCTGGGTGGGAAGATGTTAGGCAGGGCTGGAGAAAAAACACTGCATCTTCTGTGAGCCTGATGCAGATATGCCTCTCTCCTTCTAGAAGGTGGGAAGGTCAAGGGGAGCCATGTAGTCTGTTTTCCATTTCTCATACCACCTTTCACCTTCCACCCTCATATACCAAAAGCCTTCCCCTCCCAGGCCCAAGAAAGAGCATCTGAGGAACCTTTGCTGGAAAAAGAAACGACCCTCCACCTTGGGATGTCTGTAAATTCAGCTGCCTGTCATGGTTTCTGCTCTGGCTCTCCTAGAAGCAGAGTGCTGCACCCACCACCTTCACAGTAGTGACATCCACCATTGAACACCTCCACCTCCCATAGCATCTGGCAGAGATTCTGCATCCTTTATCCCCGTCTCTACTACAGCCTCACCAAGTGGGCACTGCTATCACCAATTTACAAACAAGGAAGCCAAGGCTAAGAGAAATTAACCTTAGCCAAGGTTCAACAAAAACTTGAGGAGAAGGGGCTGGAACTAAAGACAGTGTCTGATTCTGAAGTTCATGATCTTTTCACAAGCTTATACTGCTTTTGGTTTAGTGCCTTGTACATAATCAGTGCTTCATTAATGCATATAGTAAGTGTTTTGCAGGTGGTTGCTACTTTTATCATCCTTTTGAGGTTTGGCATCATTTTCTTGGCAAAGTGGGTGTCCATAGAACAGATTCAGACCTCAACAAATACCATCCGTGGTGTGAAGAGAAGAATATATGTTTGCAAAGTTTGATTTGAGGCTTATTTTTTTTTAATTTTTATTAAATCATAATTGTGTACATTGGTGCAATCATAGGGCACAA
>CAUYRH010180703.1:0-11872 GCA_963574655.1 Perodicticus potto
AAAATGTTTTCACATAGTAAATGAGAAAATATCATGAATGTTATATCAGGTTGATAAAAATATCTCCGATTGTATGTGAAGCCCGCACACTGTACCCCATGACTGAATTATTGTACACAGCTATGACTCAATAAAAAATAAAAATAAAAATAAAAATAATAGTGTTTTCCAATTTACTTTGTCTTCTTTAACTTTTCATATTTAAAATCTGCATTTGAGTACTTTTTATCAAATTAACTTTTTCTTGTTATGTCCTATTCTTGTCTTATTAACTATATTTCTCTTAAAAACAAAAAATTAAAATTATAATAATGTATGCCAGTGATATTTATCTTGTGTATTGTATCTTGTATCTCTTATAATTGCAAAAGTCAAATGTGACTTGATTATTATAATTTTAATACAGTGGTTTTTCCTTTCTTAAAATGTGTATACACTTTTTGGTACCCTCTGTTTATTAGGGTTTTTAAATCTTTTAACTGGAATTTTTATCTAATTAGCCCTAAAGGGAGACTTCCTGTTTCAGGTTGGTTTCACATATAGTCCAGGAGTCTTTTTATGACTATATAAAAAACTTTTATAGTTTCTTAAAAAATATATTGTGATGACTGGTATGAAAACTAGCATATGTTAGACATCCAAATCTGTCAGATTTAGAATATGTATTTATGTAAATTTGAAGTCATATTCTGAAACTTGAAATATAAATTCTTATGATACAATGACATTTTAAAAAATTTACATTCTTTAAGAACCAGAAATTAAAAGAATTTTGTAACATATATGTCTATATATTTAAAGCAACTTCCATATTTTCTTTCTTAATCACTGCTATTTTCTGATAACCTTAGTATCTAAACTTCTTCCATAATATATGTGGACTTCGTGTCAGGCATATAAAAAATGTAATAGTATAATATTTAGAGAAAAGTAGACATACTTTAGTTTGTGTAAAAAGGTTAAATGATGTAATGTAAGGAAAAGGAAGAATTTGTTCTAAGAATGAATCAGTCCACAAAGTCATATTTGGGAAATTTTTTAAATGTATTTTTATTAATTTTAATTAAATATTGTAAATACTTATTGAATTTTTTTTTATTTTGAGCACATTTGCTATCAGAGGCTTGAAACCACCTCTTAATCAACACAAATTCTTCTTTTCTTGTGCCCCTTAGATCTGTGTCTTAAGTTTCTAATGCCTTCCACATGTCAATATGTTGGCAGATGAGATGAATATTTGGCTTGGTTGATGCCTATCCAGTGATGTCAGTTCACTGAGTCACTGTATTTTCTTTCTTGTACTGACTAAAAAATCTTTACTATCCACTCAGTACCAAATTAGTGTCATTCTCTGCTGATTCTTTGTTACCCTAAGCGTGAGAAAATTCTAAGAATCTGCTTTCTTCTTAGACTATATTCTGGATGTGGTGCAGAGTAGGCCGTCCTGCTGACAAAACTCCAAGCCTGATGGAAGGCTCTAACCTGTCCATCATCCTCCCACCAGTTCTAGGCTGAGATGAATATCTTGCACAGTATCTTCCCAGAGATCCACCAGCATGTTGTACAATCTTCATCTACTGTGTGTCAAGCATAAGGGAATGTGGAAAAGAGAAGCAGGAAAAAGATCTTTCAAATTTATCAGTTGTGCTCATAATCCTTGGCTTTTGAAAATCAAATACCAAAAATTTAACAATTTAACTTGTTATTTACATAGTGCTGCATTATCAGTTTCTTGAGCCAGTAAAACAGTATCTGCTTTGCCTTAATGAAGGAGGGTCATAGATAACCAAAATTAGGAACAAAAAAAGACAAACAAAAAAAACACATTGGCTAAATTGTAAATTTTCTTTTTTCTACAAAGAAACAAAATGAAATAGAAGAAAGGAAAAGAGGCTCACGAGATTTAGTAAAGAAGAGACAAGACTAAAAGACTTCTTTTCTCTTTAATTGTGAAACATACGTGGGCAACATAGCTAGACTCCATCTCTACAAATAAATGAAGGATGGAATAAATTACAAATATATGACATATTGAGACTTAGGAATAGCTGGATTTAGTGGCTCTGGAACCAGCTGACAGGTATGAGGACTGTTGCTGGCAGCTAAAACATGACCTTTTTTAGGGAAATATGTTCTCTTTCAGTGACAGCCCAATGGGACTTCTTACCTACCTAGAAATCAGAAACTCTAACTTTTTAAAAATCTTTGAATGAAATGACAGAAAGCATATAAAAATTAAAATTTAAATTATTTTTAAAGCAAACAAGAAAAAAAGTCAAAACTATTCATTATAAAATCTACGTATGTTCTTTGTTAAATTTCAGATTAACATCAGAATACAAAAAACTAGGTTGTATTATTTGCATTTGTTAGGTAAAGGTCAAGTTGTAGTTGAGCCCTTCACCCAGGGATGTGCCTTGGCTGTGTACCCTTATATTATGTCCATTAGGTGAGAGCTTATAAATCACCCCCCCTTCCCTTTTCCCTTTTTCCACTTTTCCCTCCCTGAAGCCGAATTTAATTGTGTTTTTCTGTCATGTGGATGTATAATTATTTATCTACTGGTTTCATATTAGTATTGCATACACGGGATACTTGCTTTTCTTTCTTATGATACTTTACTAAGAAGAATGTTCTTCAACTCCATCCAGGTAAATACAAAATATATAAAGTCTCCATCATTTTTAATGGCTGAATAGTATTTCGTGTTATACATATAACACAGTTTTTTAATCCATTCATGAGTTGATGAGCACTTGGGTTGCTCCACTTGTGAACTGAGCTGCAAGGAACATTCTAGTGCAAGTGTCCTATGGTAAAATTATTTTATTTCTTCTGGGTAGAGACATAGTAATAGGATCAAATGGAAGGTCTACTTTTAGCTCCTTTAGGATTCTCTATACTTCTTTCTATAGGAGCTGTATTAATTTTCAATCCCACCAGCAGTGTAAAAATGTTCCCTTCTCTCCTCATGTACACCAGCATCTGCAGCTTTGGGTCTTTGTGATGTGAGCTAGTCTCCCTGATATCTCAGGTGATTTTGATTTGCATTTCTCTGATGATTAAGGACAATGAACATTTCTTCATGTGTTTGTTGGCTGCTCATCTGTCTTCCTCAGAGAAGGTTCTGTTCATATCTCTGGCCCACTTATGAATGGGATTGTTTGCTCTTTTCTTGTTGATTCAGTTCTCTGTAGATTCCACTTATGAGCCCTTTTGTCAGATTTGTAGCATGCAAATATCTTCTCCCATTCTGAGGTTTGTCTGTTAGCTTTAGTTGTCATATTCTTGGCTGTGCAGCTTTTTATCTTGATCATGTCCCATTCATTTAGTTTTGGTGTTGCAGCATCAAATCCTAGACACAGTATCCTCCATAAGTAACTCCAAAGAAAATGAAATACCAGGGAATAAAACTAACAAACAATATGGTGGATCCCTGCAGAGAGAACTGCAAATAACAAATAGCAGAAGACATTAACAAATGGAAGAACATACCATGTTATGAGTGGGAAGAATCAACATTGTTAAAATGTCCATACTTCCCAAAGCGACCTACAGATTTAATGCAATCCCCATCAAAGTACCAACATCATACTTTGACAAACCGAAAAAATAATTCTTCATAAGTAACCAGAAAAAAACCTGAATAGCCGATGCAATTATAAGAAACAAAAAGAAATCTAGAGGCATCATGTTACCAGACCTCAGATTACAGTACAACTCTACAGTGATCAAACTTATGCAGGAATAGATATACAGATCTATGGAATAGAATAAAGAACCTAGAGATAAAACCAGGCACATATCACCATCTGATCTTCGATAAACCAAACAAAAGCATAAACTGGAGAAAAGAATCCCTATTTAATAAAATGTGCTGGGAAAACTGCCTAGCCACATGTAGAAGACTAAAACTGGACCCGCGTCTCTTACCACTTACAAAAATTGACTCATGATGAATAAAATATTTAAATTTAAGACATGAAATAATAAAAATACTAGAAAAAGTTGGGAAAAACTCTTGACAATATTGGTCTGGGAAAAGATTTTATGAAGAAGACCCCCTTCTCAATTTCAGTGTATCCTCTTAAATGAGAATTAACTACTCCTGATTTTGCTTTCAACATATCAGATTCTGACTGTAATTGCTCTGATTCAGGTACTCTGTACCCCTGGCTTGATAATTGTCATTTTTCCACTTAGCACCCATATTCTTAAAGATACCTTCTCTTTGTTTTTCTTCTGTTATACAGAATTAGTTCATAAGTCTTAATTAGTTTGCCATAGCGTCACTTGTACCTTGTATGTTCCTGCTGTGGACAAAATTTATCTCCCCAAAATTCATATGTTTTAGCCCTAACCCCCAATATGACTATATGTGAAGATAGGAGGTAAATATGCTAAATGAGGGTGAGGTCCTAATCCAATAGTATTGGTGGTCTCAAGAGGAATCTCTCTTTCCCTCTCTATTTTCATCTCTTACCCCCGCACACACAGAAGGTGGCCATCTGCAAGTCAGGAGGAGAACCCTCACTGGGAACTAACCACATTGGCATCCTGATCTTAGATGTCTACTCCAGAACTGTAAAAAATAAATTTCTTTTGTTTAAGCTGCCTAGTCTGTGGTATTTTGTTATGGCACCCCTGACAGATTAAGATAATCGCCAAGGCCTAGAATAATGCTTAGTGCACTCAGTAAGTATTTGTTGATTGCTATGGAAATTAACGGCACTATATTCTATTCAGGAACATAATGAAATGAGGATGCAGCCCCGTCATAAGTCACGGAGCATCTGTACAAAAGCAGCCATCCCCAAATGAGCAAGGCTGTGTTCCAGTGACATTTTATTTGCAGACACAGCAGACTGGATTTAGCCCATGGGTTCACAATTTGCCCACACCTGGCCAAGAGCAAATAACCTATCTTAGCTGTCCAAGGATTATCACTACCCCCTAACTTGGAAAAGCTCTCATTCAAACAGACTGACAGGTTCCTCATCCACATAGTTCATGTTCTCTTAGCTTCAAATTTGCTTTCCATTTATATCCTTGATTCTAATTTTTACTCTTCATGTGCAGGAATTATGGAAAAATAAATAAAAGTCCATGTCTACTAGGGTCTTACAAATGTAGTAGAGAAGGATTTATGTAGCTAAACAATTCAGGTATTGTAGAAGGCATAAAAAGAATACTAAGGACAAAAAGAAAGAGGTAGAGCATTTTAAAAGGGTGCAACAGTTGAAGAGTGGTGGGCTTCATGGAGGAATGAAAAGGTGTGAGACAGAATACCACAAGAAATGAGACAGGAGAGAGTAGCAAGAGGAGAAAGATTACAAGAGTCGGGAAGGCAAGCAAAATGGAAATCAGTGGAAGCCAAAATATAAAAATCAGATATGAAATCACCCTATGTATGTAAAAAATGTGTGTGTCTAGGTTAAAAAATAAAGGGAAAAGTTCAATATATACTAACTTAAATATTCATGATGTACTGGTAAGGGAAAAATACTGAAGCAGTGTATTTATGGGCACACATGCTGTTGTATTTTGTGTAAACCAAGAAAAGGTATGAAAAGATTCACCAGTGCTACCTTAAGGATGGTTGCCTCTGGAAGGTAGGAAGGGGAGATGGAGGGGAGATGGAGGGGAGATGGAGCTGGTTACCTTGATTTTAGCAGTAGATAACAGAAACTAGAATGACTGGAGCTTGGTAAGTTGATGTTTATTTCAGTAAATGTAGTTTCTGTAATCAAAGATACAGAATAACTGTATTCACCTTCTTTTCTTCTCATGTATATTGCCTTGTGTTGCAAGGTGGGTGACAGATCCAAATATCAGGATAAATCATGTTGAAGGAAAAAGGATAATGTTAGCTATTCCTTTAATTTTCATCAGGAAATTGAAAGCTTTCCCAGAAACCTTCAGGATACTTATCCTTTGGTCTCTGGCCAAAACTAGGCCAACTCTAGCTGTAAGAAAACCTTACAAAACAACTTTTTAGGTTTTCTGGGATCTATAATGGAGAGGAATCATACTATAAAGAAGAGGGTTGGGGCTCGGCGCCTGTGGCTCAACAGGCTAAGGCACCAGCCACGCACACCTGAGCTGGAGGGTTCAAATCCAGCCCGGGCCCACCAAACAACGATGGCTGCAACCAAAAAATGGCTGGGCATTGTGGCGGGCACCTGTAGTCCCAGCTACTTGGGAGGCGGAGGCAAGAGACTCACTTAAGCCCAGGAATTGGAGGTTGCTGTGAGCTGTGATGCCAGGCACTCTATCCAGGGTGACAGCTTGAGACACTGTCTCAAAAAAAAAAAAGAGGGTTGGGAAAAGTACTGAGTTATCCAACTAATAGATAGTAGCTTTGCCTATATAAATTATCCTTTTGTTTCATTTGTTACCATAAGCATATGTTAATTTTATAGTTAGAAAATAAAGGTCCAATTTGAACTTGACATCAGCCAGGCAGTTGGCATTTCAGCCTAAAGGTGAACGATTTTTGGACATCAGAGTGTCATGTGAAAAGAGGAAAGGAGAGGATGGTGGCTGGGCCTATACTTTTTTTTGGGGGGGGGTTCTGTTTTATTTTATTTATTTATTTATTTTTGCAGTGTTTGGCCGGGGCTAGGTTTGAACCCGCCACCTCTGGCATATGGAGTCAGTGCCCTACTCCTTTGAGCCACAGGCGCTGGCCTGGGCCTATACTTTTAACATAGTGGCTTCATTGACCAGTTAATGGTCATGATTTCGTCAGTTACTTGTAAACTGATTCACCTGATGTAATTCCTTTACCTGGACTAGATTGAGCTTTCTCTGGATTGAGAAAGACAATAAAAATTTCATTTCCCTCTAAGATACACAGATAGCAAAGTATTCCAGATGCCATTTAAAAAGATCTGTCCAGCACTAGTATAGAGCATAAATTGTGCAAATTGTGAAGGAAGAGGAGACACTAAGTCCAGACGAGATTATGAGCACTGAACTGAGGTGGTAACAATGACAAGAGAGAAATGGAATAAAACATAAGAGCTGTTCAGCAAGTAGACTTTTTGTGAATTGATGGCCAGAGCGATGAAGAAGAAAGGAATAATAGAAGAATCTAAAATGATTACTGAATTTCTTTCTTAGATTAGTAACAGTTGGATTGTGGTAACAGTCATTGAGTTTGAGTTTTTGGATGAGGTCTAGGTTTAAAGAAAAAGTTAACTTACCTTCAAAAATGCTTTCCTATGCCTGAGTGGCAAATCCATTGAGACATTGACATCTACTAGATTAATGGGTTGGGGATTTAGGAGAGTGATCTGGGCTAAAGCTAGAGATTGAGTCATTAGCTTAACAGGTAGTAATTAAAACCATAAGAATTAAAGATGAGATTACCCAAGGGGAATGTATGCTGTTAGAAAAGATAAGATATAAGTCTGGGCCATACAGAGTACAGAATACAAACATTTAATCGTAGGCCAGGGGAAGAAAATACACAAAAGGAGACAGAATTAAAAGATTTGTTGGAATGTGGTGAGATGTCAAGTGGCATCTTTGGACAATTTTAAGAGATTAGCCAGCAATGTTAAATGCTGCAGAATTATTGAGTATAGTGAGAACTAAAAATAATCTATTGGATGTATCATTTGGGTCATAGATTTTTAGCTAGAACAGTTTTATCTTAATAGTAAGTAGCAAGAAAATATGCAAAAAAGAGCAGGAACTTGACTTTGAAGGATAGCAAGTGATTATAGCTAGATGTAACATCCAGGCTCAGTGCCTGTGGCTCAATGGGCTAAGGCGCCAGCCATGTACTCCTGAGCTGGCAGTTTCAAATCCAGCCCGAGCCTGCCAATCAACAATGAAAGCTACAACCAAAAAATGGCCGGGCGTTGTGGTGGGCGCCTGTTTTCTATATTTCTTAGTTTTCCACAATGAATATTTATTGAGACGCTAAACACATTTGAGTCTATGTAGAGTAATCTTTATTTCTACTGTATTTTGTTGATGAATTAATGAAGAGTGGACTGGGACCTTTTATTCTCAACACCTCATCCAAAATATGATCTGTCTTCTAGGGACCATATGTCTTATAAATTTATGTCTTATGAAATTCATTCATTCAACCAGTATTTGGTTCCTACTTATGTCAGGCATTCTTTAAGACACTTGGGGTTATATCAGTGAGTATAACAAAGATTCTTGCCTTCAGGAATCCTACATTCTAACAGAGAGGCCAGACCACAAATGTAGTTTGTAAATAAGATTATTTGTGTGTTAGAAGATAATAAATCCATGGGGGAAAAGTAGAGCAAAATATAAGTGGTGGAGGTATAGGTAGCAGGTTATGTTATCAAATAGAAGTAGTTATGAGAATTGATCAGATTGAGACTTGAAGGAGAGGTGCATAACCTATCTGTGAAAAATATTTGAGATAGAGAGGACAGTAAATATAAAGATCATAAGGCAAGAATACGGACCTAAGATTAGAGTAGGAGAAATAAGGAAGTCAGTGTGGCTGGAACGTGGTGAGAGGTAAGTTATATGAGATCGGGTCAAAGAAGTGAGGGTCCTTGGCAGGATCTATAGGCCATTGTAAAGACTATCTCTTTTTTCCTAGTGGTTGTGAGAGCCTACAGTTGTACTTTTGAGCAGCCTTGTGACATGATATGACATTTTAAAGTTATCCCTGTAGTTTCTATGCTAAGTATAGACTATAGCTAATATAGAAAAACTGTGGGCACCAGGGATACCTATTAGGAGGCTATTGCTGCTACCTTGGCAATAGACAATTGTGCCTTGGACCAGGATGATGAATGTGGGTTATATGAAAAGTACAGAAAAAGCTGATAAATATATGATTGAAGGAACAGTGTTTTGAAGTCAGAGCTCTGGCTCAAATAAGTTACTGAACCTTAACCTTACTCAATTACTTTGAAGCTCAGTTTATTAATCTACACTATGAGGATTGTCTTAGGCTACTCAGGTGGCTATTACAAAATGCCATCAATTAGGGGACTTAAAAAATAGATGTTTATTCTCACATTTTTGGAGACCAGGAAGTCAAAGTCGAGGTGCTAGCCGATCTGATTATTGTTAAGGACCTGTTTCCTGCCTTATAGACAGCCCCCTTCTCACTATGTGTTCACGCGTCCTTTAGTGGTGCATGCCTATGCAGAGAGAGAGATCTCACTATCATTCTCTTACAAGGGCACTAATCGTATCATGAGTATCACACTTCCAAGTACTAACACATTGGGGTTAGGGTTTCAATATATGAATTTTGTAGAGAAACAGTCAGCCTATAGTAGTGGGTAATAATGGTTGTTGTAAGAATTAAATTTGTTATATGTAAAAGCACTTAACACTATGCCTACTGCACATTAAGTAGAAATACATTAAGTAAATATTGCTGTCAGACAATACCTATTTATTGTTTTGACTTAGAGCGAAACTTGCCATAGTTTCTGCATTTTTAAGATACTGTGGATTGACACAATCAGTAAAGCCTTTGGAGAGCAGTGGGAAGATTTTTAAATGGAAGACATGCATCTGACAGTATGATTTGGAATGTGCTGTCCTCTTTAGAATTCATTTTGAAATTTAATACCCAATGTGGTGATATCAAGAGGTAAGGACATTTGGGAAGAGATTAAGTCATGATACGTATGCCCTTATAAAGGAGGCTTCAGAGTGAGTTTGCCCCTGGTTCTGCCTTCCATCATGTGAGGATGCTGCAACAGGGCACCATCTTGGAACCAGAGAGCAGCCCTCACCAGACACCTCACCACCAATGCTGGTGCCTTGCTCTTGGGCTCCTCAGGCTCCAGAACTGTAAGAAATAAATTATGCTCTTTATCAGTTACCCCATCTGTGGTATTTTGTTATAATAGCACAAATGGACTAAGTTATAAGATTAAAATGATATTCCAATTTTATAAATGTTAAAATGTTGGGAGAAACCAAAGAGATGTAGTCATTCCTAAATTATTGAGTTGACCTCTATTATCATTTTTTGAAGCAGTCTTTCAAACAATTATCAGAATGTTCATTTTTTTCCCTGAAGCTTCAAACTATATTTGGCTCATTCATGTAGTAAACAATCAACTCCCCTATTTGCAGTAGTGGTCTCTTACAGAAATAGACCTGCACAGTTAATCTCTGCCAGCTGCCTGTTAATAAATCTAATCCTTTGTCTAGAAAAATAAACCAAGTATTGTCAGACTTTTTTTTTTTTTTTTTGTAGAGACAGAATCTCACTTTATTGCCCTCGGTAGAGTGCAGTGGCGTCACAGCTCACAGCAACATCCAACTTCTGGGCTTAGGCGATTCTCTTGCCTCAGTCTCCCAGGTGGCTGGAACTATAGGCACCCACCACAACGCCCAGCTATTTTTTGTTGCAGTTTGGCCAGGGTCAGGTTTGAACCCACTACCCTTGGTATATGGGGCCGGCACCCTACTCACTGACCCACAGGCGCCGCCCTGTTGTCAGACTTTTAAAGAATAACAATAATGTAAACGACAAACAGAAAAAAACTGACCCAAGGGAAAAGAGATATACAGAAAACAAAAAGGATATAAAAGTTCCGATTATTATCCTAAGATATTCAAAAGGATATTTTATCTTGAGAGAAGATAAAAGAAGCAGTCAAAGAAAGAATTCATAAAAATTTAAAACATGACACCAGGCACAGTGGCCCACACCTGTAATCCTAGCACTATGGGAGGCCAAGGAGGGTGGATTGCTTGAGCTCAGGAGTTCAACACCAGCCTAAGCAAGAGTAAGACCCCATCTCTAAAAATAGCCAGGCATTGTGGTGGCACCTATAGTCCCAACTACTTGGGAGGCTGAGGCAAGTGAATCACTTGAGCCCAGGAGTTTGAAACTTCTGTCAGCTATGACACCATGGCACTCTCCTGAAGGTGACAAAATGAGACTGTCTCAAAAATAAGTAAATAATATGATGGTTGAAATTCTTCAAAAGTAATATAAGTCTTCTGTAACAGAAGAGAGCAAAACATAAGGCTAAAAAACAAGCTTCCTGAAGAGGTGGATTTTACGTTATAGTCACTAGTTTAGCACCGGGTTTGGTGTCTATTCCTTTCGTCACTCAGTGAATATTGTGGGATCAAAGAATCAATAGTTTTGTATTATGGAAGATAAAATTGAGTACTCCTCCTAGAATATAGCATAACATAAAAAGATAGAAAGTAGAAAAACAATACTGAATCATGGAAGATAAAAAGATCAAACGTGTGTTTAATGAGAATTGTGAAAATAGGAATAGAGAACATAGATAGTAGTGATTAGGGGAAAAAAATGAAACTTTTATTGCAGAAAAAACTTGAGCCATGAGTTAGGAAGGGACAATCTAGTACTGAAAAGGAAATGCTGTAGATACGTAGTGAAAATTTTCACATCCAAGGGTTAAAAGGATGTTGTAAAGACTTTCAACAACAAAAATAAGATTGATATCAGACTTTTCCTAGGCAGTACTACATGTTACAAAACAGTTCAGCAATTTCTTCAAAGGTTTGAATGAAATTATGTTTAATCTAGAATTTTATACTCTAATAGAATGAAAATGTGAAAGAATATACCACCCACTAGTATTTTCTGAATAAAAATTCTCAAGGACACCCTAGAGTAAAACAGAAGATGAATTCAAGGAAGAGGAGAATACAGGTGATAGAAGGGGGGGGGGCAAGGGAGGAGAGGGGAGGGGGGAAGATGGGTGGAGGGAGGGTGATTGATGGGATCACACTTACGGTGCATCTTACAAGGGTACAAGTGAAAATTACTAAATGTAGAACATAAATGTCTTCATATAGTGATTAAAAGGCCATGAAGGCTATGTTAAATAGTTCAATGAAAATATTTCAGATTGTATAT
>CAUYRH010180704.1:0-11341 GCA_963574655.1 Perodicticus potto
CCCAGCTACTTGGGAGGCTGAGGCAAGAGAATGGCTTTTAAGCCCAAGAGTTTGAGGTTGCTGTGAGCTGTGATCCAATGGCACTCTACCCAGGGCAACAGCTTGAGACTCTGTCTCAAAAAATTAAAAAAAAACTTAAAAAAAAAAACAGTAAAAATACAGTTTTTATGACTCTTTCATGTTTAAGGTGAGCCATATTACATGAGGAAGATAGAATAAGTTAGCATCAGAGGGAAAAATAAACTTCATGGTGTCACTGGGAACTGGGTTATACAGTCTTATTACCCGTGTTAATCCACTAATTAGTCCAAGGAGACGTGCTGCTCTTCTCATTTCTTAAAATAATGTTACCTGAGGCAGTGTCTCTCAAACCAGTGCTCTTAAGCCATTTGTGGTGACAGACCAGTTTATTCTCAGTATGTCAAAGATTGATACTTTTGCAACATACAATAGAAATGAATAGTGGTGCAAAGAGAGAAAATCCAAAGTCTCCATTTTTGTTACAAGAGTCAACAGCCATAAACTGTCAAGTTGCCATATTAAGGTTTCTAAATGCTTACCTTTGGTGACTATGCTCATCTCATCGCAAATAGTAGCAAATGTTTGCTGACTACATTTTGAGTGGGGCTGGTCTGAGGCCCGTAAGAGAAATGGGGACAAACCAGTATGGCCAGGGTAGGGTGAACAAGCTAGTAAATGCTATGCAAATAATTCTCTGAGAAATACCCATTGATGCAATGTGTGGGTAAGGTGGTGGGAGGCACGATGGCTATCACGGACTGGGAGCATGAACTGTGTGTCTGGCTTTGTGAAGATGCTGAGCAAGCTCCAGGAAAGAGGGTGCTCCCCAGTCATTGAAAACAAAGTAAATACCATAGCTTAGGGGTGTCCAACTTGTGCCCATGGACCTCATGATGATTACTTGAGGACTGTTTTGCTTATCTGTGATACTGGATGTCTCAAAAAGTACGTGCGGGTTGCTTATCAGCTGTCATTAGTATTTGTGTATTTAATGCATGGCCAACACAACTCTTACCTTTCCAATTTGTGGCAGAGAAGAAAAAAGCTTGGATATCTCTGCGTAAACTAGTTAGTGCTAAGTGCTGTTGAAGCAGAGCAGTGTGTGGTAGGGAAGTAAATATGCGTGTAAAGAAGTGACCAAAACTAGAGCGAGAAAGATTTCCTGAGGTACAGAGCACACAATGAAAGCCGGAGAGTGTGCAGGAAGGAGTGAGCCCACAGGGAAGGGCAGCACGGGTGTGCACAGGAGAGAGCGTGAGGGAATGCACAGAGGGTGAGCCCCTTACAGCCAGAAGAGTTCAGTCGGGGCTGGAGGACCTTAAAATCCTTTAGTATAAATGCTCATAGCCACGCCACGTGCCTCTGTGCCTCTGCCATGTGTGTCCAGGTCCGGGGACCCTAGGCCGTCCAAAGCAATACATTTTCCATGGCTGTGTGAAAACTCGTCCAGCCTTTGAGCTGAAATCTGTCTCCCTGGACCTTGACCCATCAATCCTCGGTTTTTTTCTAGCCCCTGAGACCACACAGTGCACTGCTAATCCATCATGCTTACAGCAGCTCTTCACATTTCTGGAACCCTCTTCTCTACCCTCCGCCTTTGCTTCTGGCTCAATTTGTTTGCTTCAACTGTATCTTGTGGGATAAGATTTTGCACTTCCACATCACCTGCTTTCCAAAATGTAGACACTGTCACCTCTGCCCCATCCATGCTTCCCTATATGTCAGGGATAGCTCCTGCATGGGCATAGGGACCCTATTGGGAGCTCATAACCTAGGATGGTGTATAGGGGAGGAGGAATTCTTCTCTACCCTCTTAGAGTCTGTACCTAAGAATCAAACTGATTTTGCCCCATTCGCACTTCCCCAGATTTCAGGGACACCTCATGTGTAGCTTAGGGGACCCTATTGGGAGCTCATGTCAGGGAGGAGGAATTCTTCTCTACTCTCTTAGAGTCTGTACCTAAGAATCAAACTGACATAAGACGCATTAACAGGGGCCAAGTATGTAAGTTTCAGTAAAATTTTACTAGTACATGGAAGTTCTCATAAGAAAATAAAGACCCAAAAAAAAGTGACCGAAGCAGACAGACAGCTTATAAACTGTATACTTTGTATGCAAAGAAATGATAAATTTGTGAAGAAATGACAAGAGTTTGGGCTCGCTAATCAGCTTTCATTTTAGTTTGTGTATTTAATGTGTGGCCCCAGACAACTCTTTTTCCAATTTGCAGCAGAGAAGAAAAAAGGTTGGACGCCCCTTAATTTGTCTTCATCTCTTGAAACATTTTCTGTGTTTTGAAGCCCACTTCAGTTACTGCAGTCTTCTTGAAGCCTTGGTGGATGCCTTCCCACATCTGGTCTCTCTCCAGTGGCACCTTGTAATATCTGTGGCACTTTCACACTTTGGACTTGGATTATATAATCATGTGTACAAGTCTTATTTCCGTCTGCTTCCTCCCCGGAGAAAGGAAGGTCCTGAAGGTTCTTGTCCCTTAAAGCACAGATACCCGGTAAATAAATATTTGTTGCATTGAATGGGTAGGAGATAAGTCTAAGATTGTACAAGACCTTGCAATTCATCCTTTTCCAAAGGAGATTTCCATTTTTCATTTCAGAATCAAGTAGTGGTGATTTTTTAAGAGATAACCTCGTTTGTTTTCAAACCTTCAAGGCTAGATTTAATTAGTATTGTTTAGTCAGCTTAACTCAAATTCATTTTTAGTTTTAGGACATTTATTCCCCTGAGCTCTGTGGAGTAGATCATTGGTAATAGAAATTCCAAAGCTTAGTTAGCCTTTTTCTGGCACTGTAGCACTGCTTTTCTAACTACGTGCCTGCGGGCTGTGCGCTACCTACCTCAGGTAGTAGCACCTAGAGGTCAGTAATAACTCAGACTAACAATAGTTTGGCTTAAGATTCTAGGTTAGTTCCAGGTTCCTTCATCCTGTGTTTTAATGCCAGACATATAATTTAGAAATCTTCTACCTACTTGTTTAGTGTTTAAATAAATCTTTCAAGTATCTTTTTGGATTTAGAGTCTAAACAGAAGAGAAAATCCTAACTACCTACGGGGTAAAATTGCCTGTTAGGAAAACATGCTTTGTTCCAGTGGCTAGAGACTTTCCCAGGCTTTTGGCCAAGGGGGCATGGCCCCCTTTTCTTCCGCTTTTCTGTTCCAGATCTTTCTTCTGTTGACTATGTCTGGATTCTACAGCTAGTTTATTTAGTGGTTTCGGAAATTAGTTCTCTTTTTACTTGGCATGATTCTGTTAGTTAGGTTCTCCAGAGAAACAGAACCACAAAGGGATAAATAGACGGAGAGAGTTGTATAAAGATTTGTTATGAGGTATCAGCTAACATGGTTATGTAGACTGAGAAATCCACGATCTGTTGTCTGCAAGCTGGAGGCCCGGGAAACCCAATGGTTCAATTCCACTCTTGAGTCCAAAGGGCTGAGAACCAGGAGCACTGGTTTTCAAGGGCAGAATATGGACAACCCTGTGCCAACAGAGAGCAGATTCATCCTTCCTGTGACTTTCTCTTCTGTTCAGGCTCTCAATAATGTTCTTCCACATTGGCGAGGATGGCTCTTTAGTCAGTCTACGGTTTCCGGTGCTGTCTCTTCCACAAACACCCTCACAGAAATAATGCTTTATCTGGGCATCGTTTAGCCCAGTCAAGTTGATACATAAAATTAATCAACACAAGATATTTGGGTGCTTTTTTTTTTTTTTGGTCTATTAAATACTAAGAGTAATCGGCCTGTTCTGTGTCTTATTATTGCCATATAGGTTTTAGTTTAACTCGGTTTTTCTACCCTCTGATGATCTAGGAATGTGTAGCTTAATTTCTTAGTATTAGGTTGAAGTGAGGCCCTTTTAATTTCAGTGACATTTAGCTACAATTATGCCTTCCTTTACTTCTCAATCTCCTTCCTTCGAAATGACATTCTGCTTATAAGGTGTAAATGCAGTTTGTATATTTCATGCTTAGATAATGCTTGTGTTTGTCTCAAATTTTTGAATTGAGCTTTGAAACAGCAGTATATTAAACCTCTTTCTATTTTCCTTTTCCTCCAGGAGTCTCTCACTTTGTATCTTTCTCCTACAGGGGATCCTTGTTTCTGGCCCAGCTTATTTAGAGGTTTAGAAGCACTTAATTGATGGAGGAAGTAAGTCTTAGAATCTTACGTGCTGACTTTGGCTGGAGGATCTCCTTGTTTATCAATCAGGTCATCTCTTCTCATTGTCTCTGCTTGTAATCTTCTTTTTCATATCCATTTTAAGAAGTTTTGTATTAGTGTTTTGTTTTTTTTTTAGTTAATTAATTTTTTTTTTATTTCAGTTTGGCTGGGGCTGGGTTTGAACCTGTCACCCTTGGTATATGGGGCTGGCACCCTACTCACTGAACCACAGGCACTGCCCATATATTTGTGTTGTTAAAAAGTGAAAACAGAAATGATTCCAACTAAATACAGAAATAGCATCTCCCATCCTAATGCTTCAAAGTCTTCTTCTTATATTTTAATTTGTTCATAAAACCTTTCATTGATATAGAGGTGATATCTTTCAGATAAGATACAAATTGTACCTTGATCTGCATATTTGCTATTTGCGAGGATGCCTAAAGGGAATGATTTTTCCAAATTGGAAAAATCTTGGCCAGAAGTAAAGAATTTTATAGATGTTATGGGTTAGATGTGCAGACCCTAAAAAGCAAGATTTAAAAAGTAAAGCTTATTATATTGGCAGAGGGAGATTTTACCCATCATAAGAAAGTAAATTATATACCTAAAGACCTATTTTTTTCTTCTGCATCCTTAGTATGATAGGGCTCTGATTTTCTCACATCACTATTAATATCCTGCCCCCATCCGGCAACTACTTTCATCAGTTTTCAGACTAAGAATATTCTCCAAAATCATAAATTACATTTTGTCATTTATCTTAGAAGAAACCAGGTGCCCCCAGACCCCAGAATCTTCTGTGCCAGGTCTCTCGACTGAGCTCTGCTCTGTAAGAAACTGTGCTGACAGCGTCCACACGCTCATGTTGCTTGTCATGTGCAGGGTTGGCATCCATCCTGGTGGGTCCCCCCTTGAGGGGATGTTGTTGAAGGTACTGTGATGAGGAGGCTAAGGGAAGGGTTCAGAGCTCCACTTGTGCAGTTGGCGCTGAGCTCGACCAGCATGTTGTCCCTACCACTAACTAGCTGGGCAGGTGTAGGCAAGTTACTCAGCTTCTCTGGTGCCACTTTCCCTCATCTCTAAGTCCCAAGGGATAGAATACTACCTCCTGCACATAATTAGCAGCGGTTGAGTAAGAACTATACTACGTGCATTTCCTTTAGAACCTTCCATGCGCCTTTGTTTATCCCTCAGCAGTCCTGTGCATATGGCAAGTTTAGTCAGGGCATATTGTAAACGTAGGGAAATGAGGTCCACACAAGGTAAACATGCTCCCCACATCCTACTGGCCGCCAAACTGAAGCAATAACTTGAGTCTCCTTGCATTCATTTGGGCCATGCTTTCCAAAGCCCAGGCACAGGGTCAAGCGGGTTCCTTGTGACCTGTGGTTGCTTCTGCCACAGCCTACTTTGGAAGGGGCTGGCACCCCTTGGATTTAGACGACTTAGGGAAAGGTCGTGGATTTCACTTGGTGTTGCTATAGTTGCTTTTGTTGTCTGTTGAGTGGTCTGAATCTGCTCTCTAGGGACTGCTTTTCTCCCTTGGGAAAGTTGCTGCCATCACTTAGTAATATTTGGGGTGACTGCTAGAAAGGGCCTGGGAAAAGGTGGCTGGTGCAAGCTGGGCAGTTAAAGGGTTGCCTGCCTTCTTGTTTCAGGTCTTTTTTTTTTTTTTTTTTTTTCCGAGACAGTCTCTCAAGCTGTCGCTCTGGGTAAAGTGCTGTGATGTTACAGCTCACAGCAACCTCAAACTCCTGGGCTCAAGCAATTTTCCTGCCTCAGCCTCCCAAGCATCGGGGACCACAGGCGCCCACCACGATGCCTGGCTATTTTCTTTTTTGGTTGCAGTTGTTGTTGTTTGGGAGGCCGGTGTTGGATTCGAACCTGCCACCTCTGGTGCTTGTGGCTGGCGCCTTAGCTACTAAGCTATAGGTCCTGAGCCTTATTTCAGGTGATCTTGCCAGAGCAACCTTTCGCATCTCAGTGTCTAAGTGATGAGGGAGCAGTAGATGACATGGGGTACTCTGATTCATTGCTTGAGCACCAGCTGTATGCTTCCCATGAAGAACTCTCATATGGGAAAGACAGAAGTGTTCACAGTGTGATAAATACTGTAGGAAGAGCTAAGAGCCGGGGAAAATATTGTCCCACCTGGGGAGGTCATAGCAGGCAGAGGGAGGGAGGCGGTGTTGTTCTAGGCAGGAGGGAACAGTTTGTGTGCAGCTTGGAGACATGACAGCATGTGATATTTTAGGGAATTGGCTTGTTGTCCCATGTGGCCAGGCATTTAGAGCCACACGAATTAAGACTTGTTGGCACTAAATTATAAAGGGCCTCATGAGCCCTCAAGAGCTTGAAGAACAAATGAAGGTTTTTAATACAGATTTTTGATGCTTGTTAATACAGCAAAAACTTCATTCACATCAAGGGTTCCAAGTCTACAGGCCCCGTCGTCTCCAGGGTCCATGATTCTTTATTATTGTGTACTTGATTTGGCCACTGCAGTTCCTGTGTTTCCAGCAACGCAGCAACTCTGTAAACACCTGTTTTCCTCTGGCCACAGAACACAGCATAGTTTTATTAACAGGAGCCAGTCTGCTAGGAAAAACAACCTGCTTTCCTAGGAAGGCAGTCTTGTTCACTACCGCTGCGGGGCATTCTGGTGGGATCTTTCCTTTTAGTTCCTTCACCTCTGCTGTGTGCCTCGTAAATGAAAAGCCCTTGTTCTAAATGAGTTTTGATTTCATTCCATTTTTAAATCTGTGAAGGGTAGTGGGCTTTATCTTTCTAATACTTCAACTAGACTTTAGAATCAGCAGCCATCCTGCTCTGTAGGTGTTGTGGGACAGGGGCCCCATTTTGAGGTTTGCTTAGATGCTGGTGGGCCTAGCAGTCCTAGGGATCTAGGGGACTCTTCTTTCTGCCCTGCATTTACCACAGTTCTAATCTGACGTCCTTTTCTCCTTTTTAGATGTTTAACTCTTTGCCGAGTTCTTTCTCCCCTGAGACCTCATGTGTCAGGGGCTGTGCTAAGTGTTTTGTAACTATTATCTCTTTAATCCTTATAACAACTCCTGTGACTCCTACATTTTATTATTACTTCTATTGTATGAGTAGTTAGCAAGCCTGGCTAGTTAGCAAGACCACAGTTGGTGAGGCTGGTGTGCCAGGCTCCGCGTCTGAGGTCCATTTGATGTGGACTTGCCTGGCACCTCCTGTCATGTGTTACTTGGCTAGGAGCCCTCCCCTCACTTTTTCTTGAATAAAATGGATCTAAACTTTTTTTTTTTTTTTTTTTGAGACAGAGCCTCAAGCTGTCACCCTGGATAGAGTGCTGTGGCATCACAGTTCACAGCAACCTCCAATTCCTGAGCTCAAGCGATTCTCTTGCCTCCACCTCCCAAGTAGTTGGGACTACAGGCGCCCGCCACAATGTCCAGCCATTTTTTTGGTTGCAGCCATCATTGTTGTTTGGTGAGCCCAGGCTGGATTTGAACCTGCCAGCTCAGGTGTACGTGGCTGGCGCCTTAGCCCGTTGAGCCACAGGCGCCAAGCCAAAATGGATCTAAACTTTAAAAATTGAAATAACAATCTACATACAGAAAATATATGAATCGTATCTGTATAGTTCAGCAACTTTTCCATGGGCACATGCCTAAGGAACCAGCCCTGGATCAAGGAATGGGACAGGATTATTGCCCCAGAAGTTGCCAAATGTGACCAACACCCTACCTGCCATCCAGTAAAAACCAGATAAATTTTGCCTGTGTTTGGACTTCTATAAATGCAGTCATACTACAACATTCTATTGTATTTTTAGCTGACTTCATTCTTAATTCTGGTTTAAGGGATATTTATAAATACTCACTATCTGTTTATAAATTCCCTTTGCTGGTTGGCTTTGCTTTTTTCAGTTCCTATATCAGTGGAGAAAGTGAGCTTCCTTTTGGGATCTCTTTGACATCATTATGATAATGGCCCGAGCTGGCCTTTTATCAAGGAAGTTCCCTGAGTGTGGTGAGGAGAATAATTCTGAATGGTCTCCCTGACTCCTCTGGTTCTTTCCTTCCCGTTTGCTCCCTCCGTGCTGCTGTTCTGGTTTGTTCATTTGATTAGGCGCTCCAGGCTCCAGCACAGCGGGCAGCCCCAGCTTCCTCTGAGGTCCCCTGTGACTGATACATTAACATCCATATGGGTTTCCCCAGGGACGGATGAATGTTCACAGCTTCTGACAGCAGTCCGCTGCTCTGTGAATCAATTTTAAATTGCCTCAGCGTGATGATCGCAGACCTCCTGTGCAGTTTAAAGGAGAGGACACCTGGGAGACAAGTGGGTGTCTTCCAGAGACCAGCACACAGACCTCCCGCTGTACGTCATGTGTCTATTTTAATCTGGAACATTTAACTCTGTAATAAGCAGGCTTCCAGTTGAAGCAAGATAAAATTTCTTTCCCCTGAAAACACGGCACAAAACACTTGGCCTTACCTGGAGGTGCTCACATCCATCTTTGGTCCTCTCCTCCTAACAACCACTCTTAGAAAGCATGTGCCACTCGATTGCTTTATTTTATGGAAAGAAACTCACTTGTCATTTTTTCAGTGTCACCTGGACATTTGTTTGTTACTCTCAGAGCCAGGGCATAGTAAGTGATTTGGGGTCATATAACTTGCTACTGAACTTAGCCCTGTGAGAATTCTTTAAAGTCCAGAAATTCACTCTGTTCTATTACCTGAATAGGTTTAAATAGACTTAAACTTCCAGTTCTGTGATTGACTTACAGGGCAACAAAATGCTATTTAATTACAACTCTAAACATCCCATAATAAGTTGCATAGGTCCCTATTCACCTCTCATGTGTGCGTATTGAAATGCTTTCTGGATTTGACACCAAAGGGTCCTCCTGCTGGATGGAAAGTGAGATTTAATGGTTTGGTGAGGTGAGGGCGCCTTGAGCTGTACTGTTATATATGCATATTTATTAACCAAGACATTCCCATAGTTCTCATTACATGGTGCTTAATTATTCAAATTAAGAGTAACATTAAAAGTTTTGGCCAAATAGCTATTTAATATTAGTTATTGGAATATTTGCTAGGGGATGACATATCTAAGATTTGTGCCCCTTGGTTAAGGTGAGGGGAAATTTAAAACTTTTTATGTACTTGATATTTTGCTTTTAAGGAGGGAAAAATAATAGCATGTATTTTATTTTCAAGAGAAAGTTTGTGAGTTTTAAGTTTAGAGAAATAGAGAGAGCCCTGATACCTGGTGTCAGTTTTCAATTTTGTGCCTGCTATTTCATTGTACAAAATTTGAGTTAGTATTAAAATGAAAATTGAAGCTCTGTGTTCGTACTCATGGTGTTTCTATATGTAAAGGCGCCAATGACAAGTTCCAGAAAGGATCCAGACTTATCCTTGGGAGTTATGAGAAGGAGGAAACAGTACGTGCTTTATTGACTGTTTATGTTTGAACTTCTAGATCTCCTAGTGATGTCTCAGATAAGAAAAATAAAAGTAGTAGTCTTCAAAGTGGGATATGGATAATTCTATCAATTGGGATAATAGGAAAATATTAGCACTGAAAATACTAGCACTTCCAGTTTTTCTGTCTTCTAAAATATCTTTTCTTTGTGTATGTTTTGTAACGTTTGCAGTATATTAGCTCTTGGAGTTTAAATTTAGTTCATTGGAAAAAAAATACACTTCAAATTTTGGTTTGGAAATAGAGGTGGGTTAGGTTAGGTTTGTTTGTATTTAACAGGGGAAGAAAGCAGCAGCTTAAATACTATGGAAATTTATTTCTCTTACAAAAGATACTGGTTGTCAGCAGCCCAGGGCAGGTATCACAGCCTTGTAGTGTCACCAGGGCCTCTGCATCCTGTCTTTCTGTTCTGTTGCCCCCTGCAGTCTCATTCCATCATCAGAGTCACCTTGTGTCCCCAAAGGGCTACAGGAACTCTAGTTGTCTGGTAAGAATCGTCTATTAGCTGGAAACTTTGCTGCCTTAGGTAAAACTGATGTTCATGACTAAGGTAGGGAAGGGAGATAGTTGAGTGGGAAACTTAAAAATCTGTTAAAGAGGTTCGGTGCCTATGGCTCGAGCGGCTAAGGCGCCAGCCACATACACTTGAGCTGGCGGGTTCGAATCCAGCCCAGGCCCACCAAACAACAATGACGGCTGCAACCGAAAAATGACCAAGCGTTGTGCAGCTGCTTGGGAGGCGGAGGCAGGAGAATTGCTGGAGCCCAGGAGTTGGAGGTTGCTGTGAGCTGTGATGCCACGGCACTCTACCCAGGGCAACAGCTTGAGGCTCTGTCTCAAAAAAAAAAAAAAAAAAATCTGTTAAAGAATCATCTGACTTAATAGAATCTCTTTTATTTTTCTTGTTTATTCAAAAGAGAGTTTTAAGTCCAAGCTTCAACTGGGGATTAGAATGCTGTTTGTTGTTGTTATTAGTGTTGAAATACACTGTTGACTGTTTATAATTATAAGATTTTAAGAGTTTCTTATTAAGCCCTGGAAACATTTTAAATGAATTAAGAAATTATATAAGGTGTATATGGAAAGAGTTACTTTATGTTACTTTGGAAGCACAATAAGTGTTTTATAAGAAGATTTGAGAGAATGCTTTAGAATGGATAACTACAATTTTTTAAGTATTAAAAAAATTTAAAATATAAGTCAATACATGTGTCATTTGCTATACCCTAGATTTCTACTGTTATTTATTTTAAACCTGTTCCATCAGTAAACCTTCAGCCTGTATTGATTTCAAAAGGAACCATAACACAAGTATCTTCCCTTTTGTTCATCTTTCTCCTAGAACAGTTTTGGGGTAATGACTGATTCCTTTGTGATAAATGTGTTTTTTGTCTTTTCTCCTGTCCTCCTCTCTTCTGATCCCCCTCCAAAAGTGCGTACTCCTTCCACGTCACTGCAGATGGTCAGATGCAGCCTGTCCCTTTTCCTCCCGACGCCCTCATTGGTCCCGGAATCCCCCGACACGCTCGCCAGATCAACACCCTCAACCACGGGGAGGTGGTGTGTGCAGTGACCATCAGCAACCCCACGAGACACGTGTACACGGGTGGGAAGGGCTGCGTCAAGGTCTGGGACATCAGCCACCCTGGC
>CAUYRH010180706.1:0-15318 GCA_963574655.1 Perodicticus potto
CCCTTCATTTAAATTTATATTTCATTTTAAGTTTGATTTTTAATACTACTTGTGTTTAACAATTGGCATGCCACATCCCTGAAAATTAAGCAATCAGCTCTCATTAGCCAGCAAAAGCCAACTCCAGCCTGGGCTCTGAGAGGCACACTTTAGGCTAAGAGACGAATGTTCTTGCATAAATGGAAGAGTAAGGACCATGCAGACAGACAAACCTTTCTCAGACTGACTTCTTGTGAAAATTTGAGCCACTCACCAAGTCTCAGTTTTTTCATCAATAAAATGGGATGATAATATTGATCTCTGAAAGTAGTGGTAAAGATTTGAGACTAACATGGAGTCTGATAAACAGGAAGTGTTCGAACATGCCAGTTTAATAGTATTTTGCAAACTTTTAAGCGTAATTTCAATTTTTCTGTGTACATGGAAAGACAATGAGGAATGACCCGGGGTAGAATTGGAAGTTACCTTGTCCCCAGTCCCATTAGGTAGGGCACCTGTGTGGGGAGACAGATGCAAATGACTTCCCCTCATTATAGGCTTGGCCCTGCGGACTTGGGGGAGGGGCAGCGGAGGATCAGGCTCGTGGGGACCCTGGACACCGGTGAGTCAGTCTGAGTGTGTGTCCCCTCCAAGGTCTTCTGGCTTCCCAGGTATCCCTGACTGACAGCTCAGAAACTGAACAGTTCTACCCTGTCGATTTCAGCTGTGTTACTTAAAGGGAGCAACAGCTTCCCAGTAGCATGTCACGTGGATCAGCTTATGAGACGGGCCGGGGGCAGCAGCCAGGCCCCCAAGAAATGGCTCATGGGACAGAGGAAGGGAGGACTGGGGCAAAGGTTCCGGCTCAGAGCAGGCCTGTGGGGGACACTGGGGATGTGAAGGAAGAGACACCAGGCCCCTGCGGGGGGAAGGGACAAGAAGGGACGCCAGCGGCCGGCCGGGCCCCTCCCAGAGCTGCCACAGCCTCGGGGAAAGCTAACATCCTCTTGGCTTTTCTATCTCCCCACAAGTGCCAGGGCTCCAGCGAATCGGGAAGTAAATGCCCAGGGACTGGCGCCTGACCCAACTGCAACCCGTTTGTCAGCATTTCGCAGTCTTTTTGGAGAGGGCTGTGGAAAGAGGAGCTGAGAGGTATAATCCTTTCGCCCTGGGGAGGCCAGGTGGTTGGTATTTTACCCCTGTTGTACCAGTCACTTACGAAACAGCAGTTGCAACCTGCCACTCATGTTTTAGATATGAAAATCCAGCACTCGGACAGCCCACCGAAAAAGAGTCTTAATTCGGAGAGTGGGGGCCAAGAGTGTGTTGAAAACAGGGCTCTGTGCTCAGCTGGGGAGGGGGGAGAGGCTGGAGAAATCCCCTGGCTTCTCTGGGCTTCCATTTATTTTCTGTAACTCAGAGATTACAGTGTCCATCCTGCAAGGTTGTGTGGGAAGCCATATGCAGATAACATCTTCGCCCAAGAGGAGGTCATGTAACAGGTGCTTGAAATAAGTTGGAGTGACCAGTGTTATTACTACTGTCTGCAGGACCTTTGGTGAGGTATTTTATCTTTCTGGGTCGTAGTTTCCTCATCTGCGCACTGTGGGTCAGATGATCTCAAGGTATCTCCTGGTTCTAGCATATTCTATCATTCTGTGACAAACAGGATTCTTTGGCTCAGCGCTGGCCCTGCCTATCTAAGTAAAAGATTAGGCCATTTGTCTTTGCTGTTGCAATGCTCAGATAACAAAAGCTTTGTCAGCTGAGAAGGCTTGTTCCCTCCCTCCCCTTAAACTGAGTTCCAAGGCTGTGGGACCAGGAGAAAACTGGGCTGTTTCTGTAAACACAGGATTAGAAGAGGGAACAGGGTTCTGGGCAGCAAGGCCTGGGCATAAAAAAACCTGCTCAGAAGGGGGAATGGATAGGATTTGGGCTTAGGTCATGACAGATATCCCAGTATTTGTTCAGAGTCCACCCACCATCTCCTAGGATTTGACCCCCTAAACAGGCAGGGGGTGGGCAGTGGGGGAGATAGGACAGATCCCCACTTTTAGAAAAATTTCCCTCTGGACACTGGTTGAATGCAGCAAAAGCTCTTCCTTCTGAATGATGATCACACCGTAGAGGGAGAGATGGGTGGCTGAGTCCATGCTGGTATCTCCCGGTTGGAGGGAATGAAAATCAAAGGCAGATGGAACCCTATTAATGCCTTTTGCCTGCCTAATGTTTTGGGTTGTCCTAATGTCCTTATCTCAGGCACATCATGGGATAAGGTTTGAGTATCTTGTACACAAAGCAAAGGGAAATTGTTTCCCACAGACTTGGGTCTGTGGGGCCGAATGCTAAACAATGCACACTGGCTCATTCCTAGAATATCTAGGATAGGCCTCATCTACATAAAAAAAAATTTTAAAAAAAAGGAAACCCTAGGATTTTGTGTAGGGCACATTTTCTACAATCCATGTTTTCCCACAGCCTGTTTGGGGGCGTCTTCTAATTTCCATTAGAAATTTTCAGATGTTGGCCAGGCACAGGGGCTTACACCTGTAATCCTAGCACTCTGGGAGGCCAAGGTGGAAGGATCACTTAAGCTTAGGAGTCCGAGACCAGGCTGAGCAAAAGAGCCAGACTATCCCTACTAAAAATGGAAAAATTATGGGGGTAATACACAGTCGTAAGAAGGACTTTACCTAAAAAATACAATCAGTGTAGCCTGGTTTCTTGTACCCTCAAAGAATCCCCAGCAATAAAAATCATAATAATAAAAAAAGTGGAAAAATTAACCAGGTGTTGTGGTGAGTGCCTGTAGTCCCAGCTCCTCAGGAGGCTGAGGCAGAAGGATTGCTTAAACACAGGAGTTTGAGGTTGCTGTGAACTATGAGGCTATGGTACTCTACCCAGGGTGAAAAAGTGAGACTCTGTCTCAAAGGAAAGAAAAGAAATTTTCAGATGTCAGTTAAGGAGGAGCTGCTTTCCAGCTGGTAAAAAGTGGTTCTCATTAAGAATATTGACAAGACCCTAGGGCTTTGGATGACAAGTCACAGGGTTTCTGCAACCCTCCCAGCTGGAAGGTCTCTGCTAAATGACAAACTTCCTGAAGTTACCCCTACACGGCTTGTACTAGGATAAACCTTCAAGATCACATTTCAGTTTTTATACTGTGTCTCATTTTGTGCTACCAATTCCATGCCTCTCCTTCAGTGTAAAAGAAGCTTCTGTCACAGAAAAGTGGCTCAAGTGGGCAAGGACACCTCCCAGCCTGTCTGCTGCCTGGGCTCAGAGGGGTGAGGGCTGAAGGGCTGCAGAGATCATGTACCTGGTTGTTGTTTTTTTTTTTTTGAGACAGTTTCATTATGTCACCCTCGGTAGAGTGCCGGGGCGTCACAGCTCACAGTAACCTTCAACTCTTGGGCTTAAGCGATTCTCTTGCCTCAGCCTTCCAAGTAGCTGGGACTACAGGCACCCACCACAACGCCCAGCTATTTTTTGGTGGCAGTTGTCATTGTTGTTCGGCAGGCTTGGCCTGGGCTTGAACTCGCCACCTTCAGCTGGCGCCCTAGCTGCTTGAGCTACAGGCGCTGAGCCATGTGCCCGAATTTAATAGCTCGCTTGCTGGTCCTTCCTGCCATGACCACCCTTTTTGCTAAACACTGACAATATATCAGCAAAGACTTCCGAGCAGGAGCATGGGCCTTGTAGAAAGATGTCCCATTTCTATAAAAAGTGTGCCCACAATGCCCTCCAAAGGTGGCTCTCTTTAAGCAGGGGCGCACTTATTTGCACAATTCTGTTATCTGGGTTAAAAAACAAAAAAAGCTTATACCGCATGCAATTGAGTGGCTTAAAGAAGAGAAATTGATTCTCACGCAGCTCCGGGGGATTAAGGTGTGAGAGGTTCGGCTTCTTCCGAGGCCTCTTTCCTTGACTTGCAGACGGCCACCTTTCCTCTGTGCACATGAGTCCCTGCTGTCCTCCTGTCTTCTTAGAAGGACACTGGTCGGTTTGGATTCGGGCCCATCCTCCTGCCTCATTTTAACCTCATGACCAGTTCACAGGCCCCGTCCCTACACACGGTCGCATTCTGGGTGTGAAGGTCGGAATCCAGCCCGGCAACAGTAAGGCTTCCCTGCTTCTTGGTGTTGCTGATTTTGAGGAGGAAGAACGTAGACTAGAGTTTCAGAGGGGGAAAAGTATGAGAACTATCCTGAGGGTAGCAAGTAGAACCAAGCACAAGAAGAAACATTAAAAGAACCGAAACCACTAAATCAGCCTGAAATAGAACGGGCTGCTTTTCTTTTATTAAAATCTGGGGTGACTTACATACACTCGTCATACAAGTTGGACGTGCAGGGAAATATTTTTGCGTGTGTTGTCATCTTATTAGTTGCTGTTTGTGAGGCACAGAGAAGAAATAGAACTAAATGCCCAGTCCAGCTTAAAGTTTAGTCCAAATCAATAGGTTAATTGGTCCCTTTTAGGGCCTGCTCAGAGTTTCTTACTTCTATTGGCTTCTCCCTGTTCCCCCTCAAAAGGTGTCTGAGTCTATTGCCCGTGGTGTTGTCAGGGAGCAAGAAGGCACCTTGGCCTTGAACAGGTGACTGGGGAGCAGTTGAGGGTGCTCGACCCTAGGGGATCAGTGGTGGTCACTGGTCACCCTCACCTCTGACTCTTCACCTTACTTCAGCTCCTTCTGGAGCAGAGGATCCATCAGAGCTCTGTCCATTCTCCCTCTCCCTTCCTGGGGCAGCAGACATCAGGGCTGTCTCCCTGTGTGGAAGGAATTTATTTCTGCAGTAGGTCCTTGATCTGGGAGATTCCAAGAATGAACCCATGGACCACAGAGATCAGTGATAAGATAGAATTTATTAGGTAGAAAGGAATAGAAGGAATGAAAGGCACCAGAGCCCCTCGCAGAGTGGAGGAGACCCCAGAGGGACTGCCCTGCAGGTCTTTCTGTCCAGCGGCTATGTAGTGTTTTGTAAATAGGGAGATCTTGAGACTTACCTTTGGCCAGGACTTGGCAGATGTCAGTGTTAATTAGCAAATGACTGAGTGTATTAAGCAATGAATGTGTCCCTTCCACCTCTGGGCAAAGTGGCAGGGAGTCCACTCCAGAAGAGGTCCAACTTACATGAGATACTGGAAAAACTGCTTTTCTCCTCTCCTGCTTGTATTAAGAGAGTGCAGTTCAGAAAGAAAAGGTCTGTTTGCTTAGGCCTGGAAAACAGGGGTCCTTGTCCAGCCCTGAATGGGAAAACCCTGGATCAACTGGACCTCGGATGGGACCATGGGGCGGCCCCTCTCGCTGCCTGGCAAGCCACCTGCTGTTTGTTCCATGTTGCCCACGTACCTTCTCGCTTTAGGCCTCCAGACCTTACGTCCTGCCTCCACATTGCTCCTTCTAAGTGGTAAACGGAGCACAGCCCTCTCCTCCCAGGGCCTCCAGCCCCACAGCAAGCCCTTCAGGGGGACCTCGGAGCACACACCACACACCTCCCTTCCTCGCAGCTTCCTGTCCTGGCTTCCTCTTCCCATCGTCACCCAGGACAAGAAGAGGCAGCAAATTCATTCACCTCCTCTGCTTGATGATTTCCTTATTCCTGACAACAGGACTTCAGCTCAACCTAACCAAACCAGAGGCCTCACAAATCTCTTTCAAATCCCACTCCTGAGCCCCTAACCTGGAGCTGTGTGCGCCCTCAGGAGCCCGAGTTCTGCCGGGGCCACACGCAGGATGTGGCTTCTAGGAGAGCCAGAATATTATGGGACCAAGAAGTCTGTGGTTCTACACTGTGTCTGTGAAATTCATCATGGCGGGGCTCCTGACGCTCTGGAAACTGCCGGAGGCTTCTGGGAAGAAGAAAATCTCTCCATGGGGCCTGCTAGGCAGGGTTCCTGAGGAAAAGGTCACGTGAGACCACAGATCCAGCACCTATTTCAGGGCCTGGTACATAACAAGTTGGGAGTAAAGGGCGGCTGCCATTATTTTTAATGAAACCAAAAAGAATACAGGAAAGGCAGGGTGGAAAAACCTGTAAGAGAATCCTCTGATATATAAAATAAGCAAAAGATCACTTTAGGTGTTTTTTCTCCTTCTGGAGCAAAGATACCATTCTGAAGTGGCAGTCTGTGTTGTCAAAAAGGAGCATCATGTAACCAGGACCATCCGGGTTTTTACTCAGAAAATGACTAGGGTGTTTGACTCCCACACTGCAGGGCGAGGGTGAGACGCTGAGGACCCAGCCCTTCTTCTGTGCTCTGTGACCCCAGAAAAATCAGACTCTGCAGGCCAAGTGATTTAGGGCAATGTAGGCACGTATTGAATGGGAGGACTCTGGGTTAAGCAGAGAATGGAGAATTTCCATTTCTACAGTGGCTCCGTAACTACTATGTTAAAATGAACAAAAGAGACAGAAATGACACAGACCAGAATCAGGAGCGGGAGAGTCAGAGAAGTCAGGAACCCGAGAAGTCGAGCTGAGAACAAAGACTCTCATGTTAGAATCATGATCCCTGAGACTCAGCGGCTCAAGAAATCTTTGCCGTCACTACCTCCCGGTCTCTAGATGAGGAAACCGAGGCTCCTAAAGTCAGAGCACTCACCCAAGTCTACAGTTCACAAATCTGCACCTCCCAGCTTCAATTTAGCACTTTTGTTCATATTTGGGGTTTGGAGAACCAAGAAGTAAGGGTGGGAAAAAAAGGTAATTTCTGTCCAAGTCCCAAGATCCATGATTGGCTTAGCTGGCAACATGCAGCTTTGTGAGAGGAAACTTGACTCCAAGAACTGCAGCTAGAAGTGCTGGAGATGGAGGCCAAATGTTAAAACAACAGAGCTTGGGGTTGTGCAATGGATGGCAGAACGCCAGACCCCGGAAGGCGGCACACACTCCTGCTTAGGTGCCGCGGCATGACGGGGCTGGGGCAGCCCGACCCACAGAGGGAGATGCCGGGTGAGGTGAAAGCAGAGCCACAGGCCTTGGACTATAAACACTGTCCAAGTTTCTGGCATGTCAGTGGACGTTCTTTTTGTATTCCTTGCTGCCCAGCATCTAAATCCCCTTCCTAATTTTGAGGAATCCCCCAATGTGAGTCAGGCATTCTTCTGGTACCAGGATCTTAAGAATTAACCAGAGGCAAGGGAAGCCAGTGTAATTATGCTGACTCTTCCACTTGTTAGCCAACACATACATAGTATAGAAGCTAAAAGATAAAATTCTTGCCCTCTTGTCCTTGGCTGCCAAAGAGACCATATAGGTTCAAGGGCACCACCATCCAGGATTCTGAACCATGCAAAATCAGAGGAATAGTGATATTGGATCCATGGTGGTGGCCAAAGAGATCTAACATTAAGATTAGTGTCCAGGAGGTGGAGGCAAGACAGGAGACTAACTTGAGCCCAGGAATTGGAGGTTGCTGTGAGCTGTGATGCCACAGTACTCTATCCAGGGTGACAGCTCGAGGCTCTGTCTCAAAAAAATAAAATAAAATAAAATAAAATAAAATAAAATAAAATAAAATAAAATAAAAAAAGATTAGTGTCCAAGGATAGGGACCTTGGTTGGCAAGGGTAGTGACATCCTGGCCACATTGCAAGAACCACAACTATGGGAACCATATAAAATTCTTAAGGCTGGGCATGGTGGCTCACATCTATAATCCTAGCACTTTGGGAGGCTGAGGCAGGTGGATTGGTTGAGCTCAGGGATTCGAGACCAGCCTAAGCAAGAGCAAGACCACATATCTACTAAAAATAGAAAAATTGGAAGGGGATAGTGGCAGGCACCTATAGTATCAGCTACTTGGGAGGCTAAGGCAAGAGAATCACTTGAGCCCAAGAGTCTGAGGTTGCTATGAGCTATGACACCACGGCACTGTACCAAGGGTGACAAAGTGAGACTGTCTCAAAAACAACAGAAAACAAAACAAAACAAAGGATTGCTTGAGCCGGGATTTGAGGTTGCCATGAGCTATAATGACACCACGGCACTCTACCCAGGGTGATAGAGTGAGACTCTATCTCAAAAAAAAAGAAAAAGATTCTAAAGCTTTGCAACTAACCCCTTTGTGTTTTTCTAGTCCCCTAGTTTGTTTTTCTGGAATTCTTAGGAAGATAGCCCTTAAAAGAATGAAGACACGGCTCGGCGCCTGTGGCTCAACGGGCTAAGGTGCCAGCCATGTACACCTGAGCTGGCGGGTTCAAATCCAGCCTGGGCCCGCCAAACAATGACGGCTGCAACCAAAAAATGGCCGGGCGTTGTGGCGGGCACCTGTAGTCCCAGCGACTTGGGAGGCAGAGGCAAGAGACTCGCTTGAGCCCAGGAATTGGAGGTTGCTGTGAGCTGTGATGCCATGGCACTCTATCCAGGGTGACAGCTTGAGGCTCTGCCTCAAAAAAATAAAATAAAATAAAATAAATAAAAAATAAACCTTAAAGTAAAAAAAAAAAAAAAAAAGAATGAAGACACATAGTTGTCCTTGGGGACAGCTGCAGTGAGCTCTTTCTCTGTGGCCATTTTGAGACAGGTTGGAGGAGCTGGTTTCTAAGCCCGCTGCTCATGGCTTCTCACCGATTCTATGAGCAACCTTTCCATCAATTCCTTTCCTGCCATAATTGGCCAGCATCCAACGACAGATACCTGTACAGAACCACCTACAACCCTACAACGGGAAAGCCAAGGAGTTTTAGAAGGCTAGCACTTGCTTCAGTGTGAATCTTACAAGGCAGAAGATGTAAGCACACATGTTACAGAAGGTTTTAAATAGCTCACAACAGAACACCTTCTGGGAGAAGCCGCCTGTCACACTTGCCTTGTATGAAACTGGGAGAGAGATCTGGCTGGCTGGTGTTAATGTGCAGTCCTGCTCCTCTCCCTGTGTTCAAGTTGAAGGTTTCAAAGAGGTAGCCAAGTGATAGAACGCTTGGAAGGGACTGGGTTTACTTCGACTTTGAAATGTCAGGAAGAAAAGGGGCTTTGACTCCTTTTAAAAAGTGACATTTTATGCTAAAGGTCTGGTCTGGTCTGGATTATAAAATCTGCACCAAGGACTTCCTCAGTTCCGTAAACAATGAAGCATTGACGAGAGAGGGAGTTTGAGAGGGAGTCTGACTTGACCTTGTTTCCTGATTGGAACAAGGAAGGCCACCCTGGGGTTAGTAAATCACAGAGAAATACTCTCTCCCTGCTCTGCCCTGACCATGAGAGAGGCAGAAGGGAAACCTGCCTGGCGGATGTGGGGAAATACCCTCTCATCCTCCCTATATATATTTTCTAGGGGCAGGCCTTGGGCTCCTCTTTCCTTCTTTGCAACAAGCCCCAGGGACGCATCCTATTTCCATTTCCTCTTGAAAGCTCCCCCTCCCCATGCCTTGGAGTTCTCCTGCTCTCCCATTCTCCCCCAAGATGGCTGCAAAGGAAGATCTCATTCTAGCTGTCCCCAAGGATAAACACATATCTTTATTCTTTGAAGGGCTCTCTTCTTAAGAATTCCAGAAAAACAAACAAGGAGGACTAGAAAAACACAAAGGGCTTGGTTGCAAAGCTTAAGAATCTTAATACGGTTCACACGGTCATGGTTCTTGCATGCCGAGCCAATACTAACTCTAGCTATCGTTTACAGGCATTTATTATTTACCAGGCTGGGCTGAGTTTCAGCAGGTGTTATCTCACTGTATATTCCCAGCCACCCTGTGCATTTTAGTAGTGGAACTGAGACCAAGAGAGATTAAGGAGTTTTCCAAGGTCACATGGTGCTCAGTGGCAGGACTGGAATTTTAACCTATATCTACCTGACTCTGTGTTTGATGCTCTTCTTTTTAATTTGATTTAATTTTATTTTATTTGTATAATGCTCACTTCCATTCTTGTCCCCTCTCCTCATCCATTCTTCCCATTATAGGTAATAATTTTTATTAATTTCTGATTTATTAATTAATATATTTCAGATTAATTTCTAGTGCTTTTTTCTTTCTTTCTTTTTTTTTTTCTTTGAGACAGAGCCTATGCTGCCTTCAGTAGAGTGCTGTGGCATCACAACTCACAGCAACCTCAAACTCTTGGGCTCAAGAGATTCTCTTGCCTCAGCCTCCCAAGTAGCTGGGACTACAGGTGCCGGCCACAACGCCCAGCTAATTTTTGTTGCAGTTGTCATTGTTGTTTAGCTGGCCCAGGCCAGGTTCAAACCAACCAGGTGTATGTGGCCGGTGCCATAACCACTGTGTTATGGGTGCCGAGCCAAGTGCTTCTTTTTGAGAATATACCCATGTGACAATTAAAGCTGGTGTTCTTTACATTGTTCAATGCCCAGTTAGATACTTACCCTTTTTTTCAAAAATCAATTTAGTCCAAAGGAAAGAGTTTTCCAGAGCCAAATAAGAGAGCATTTGTAGGAAGTGAAGGCTTCTTTAGATAGAGATAGTTGAAAACAAATACATATGGAATTTTCAACATTGCTTAGTTATAGTATTAATGCTTGGACATCAGCAAACAAAAATGTGAGCAAATTAGAGTTTTCTCTAACATAAAAGCCTAATCAGTAAACACTTGGCAAAAGCCAGGTGCTATGTGACCAAGCCTCTGCACAGAGGCCCAGATGAGGAAGCACGTTTCTGCAACCAAAATAAACACGGGATTTCAATCTTTACTCATATCTCACAAAGAACATCAACAAAAGTGCAAGTCATAGGCCCCAACCAATTTCTCACATCCAAATCCCCTCCCACGCTCTGCCTGTGATGTTTCCCTTCTTCTCTCCGGCTTTCTCTGTCTCCCCACTGGCTCGCTCTTAAGCAGATCAACTTCTCTTCCCCTTTTATCTCACTTCTCGGATCTCGCCTATTTCCACCTGTTCGCCTTACTCTTCCTGAGCAGGAAAGATGTAGGAAACTGAGCTGCCAATGATTCTCCTTCATGGGGTAAGAGACAGATGGGGCTACTTTAAGGAATAATTACAGCGACTCATCTTTGATAACAATTGCAGTTATATCTCTGGCAAGGAGAAAGAAACCACATCAGTTATTCAAGGAAGGAAACTTTAATATAAAGAACTGTTCACTAGCAGAAACTGATTGATGACTAAAAGGAGTAAGAGGTTTCTCAGGGGTTCAGATGTAGCAAGTGGTTTTTGTTTTTTTGGAGACAGAGCCTCGTGCTGTCACCCTGGGTAGAGTGCTGTGGCATCACAGCTCACAGTAACCTCCAACTCCTGCCTCCGCCTCCCAAGCTGGGATTACAGGCACCTGCCACAATGTCTGGTTATTTTTTGGTTGCAGCCATCATTGTTGTTTGGCGGGCCCAGGCGGATTCGAACCCACCAGCTCAGGTCTATGTGGCTGGTGCCTTACCCACTTGAGCCCCGGGCACTGAGCCTAGCAAATATATTTGGGGGCAAGGCACAATTGTAAGAGGGACTTCACCTAACAGATGCAATCAGTGTAACCTGGTTTCTTGTACCCTCAGTGAATCCCTAACAATAAAAAAAAAAGAAGAAGAAAGAAACCTCTACCACTTAGGAGACGTCTTCAAGAGGGCTTGGCTATTACAAGGACACACACCTGCCAGTGGTACAGACAGGCTAGAGAGCACAGGTTAGAGCTGGTGTGGGCAGAGCAGTGACGCTTAAAAGTCACAGGAGGGAGAGCGAGATGTTAGGGTGCGGCAGAAACTTTTCCACATGGGTTATTGGGCTCTGATGCTGTGTAATGTTAATGGAGGGCCAGAACCTAGAAGGGGACTCTCTTTCTGCAGCTATGTCCTTTCACTGTCACTCCTGTGTCTTAGTGACGAAACCTAACATTCTGCCAGCTGTAAAGGGAGAAACGTTTACAGGGTCTGGCTCTGTCATCACGGAGCCGTGTAAATTAGAGCCGAGAGGCAACTCTCTGACAACTGACACTGGCCCACATCAGGGTGAGGATAGCTGTGAACAACCTGCAGCCTTCCTGGGGCATTTTAGTTGAGTATCACCCTTGAATTGTACAGAGATGTTATAGTTCTCTAAATTTGATCTCAGATTTTTACTGTATCTCTAGAGTTTTAATAATGGAAAAGCCAAGCATAGCCTGTATTCAAAATCAACAGACCCACAGGAACATAGCAGGTGAATGGGTGGGTTAGGGATGAGAGATCTAATCTAAAGGATAATTTTTATTGCAGCCATTTATAAAGAACAAATTATGGACCAAGCATTGTACTGGACAATTTATATGTATTATCTCATTTCAAGTTTATGGCAAGGCCAGGTGCAGTGGCTCACACCTGTAGTCCTAGCACTCTGGGAGGCTGAGGCAGGAGGATTGAGATTGCGTGAGCTCAGGAGTTCAAGACTGGGCTGAGCGAAGAAAGACACCAGCCTGATGGCACACATCTGACATCTCGAGCTACTCAGGAGGCTGAGGCACGAGGACTGCTCGAGCCCAAGAGTGTGAGGTTGCGGTGAGCTATGGTGACACCCCTGCACGATACCCAGGGAGACAGAGTGAGATTCAACATAAAAGCTTATAGCAGTCTTCAGAGGCTGTTGTTATCATTCCTGTTACTCACGTTGAGAATACCGAGCTGCATCAAGCCTAGGTAACTAAAGGACATCACACAGCTAGTAAGTGGTGAGCCCAGGTCAGTTTGATAGTCACCAAAGCCTGCTTGATCTAGCCATTTCTTAGGAGAACATCTAAACATCTGTGAGTTGTTCCTTTACCTTTCAAGGCTGTCTTATTAGGTGCCTGTGTGTTCATGATTTTTTTTTTTTATTGTTTCAGACTCATTGAGGGGACAAAGAATTAGATCATGCTGTTTGCATTTGATAGGTAAAGTCCCTCTTATAATTGTGTCCTGCCCCCAAAAGGTGTGCCATACACTGTAACCCCCAGCCCTCTCCCTCGTTCCCCTGCCCCCCACCTTAAATTGATGTGAGTTTTTCTGTTTTGAGGGTGTGTATTAGCTCATCTACTAGTTTCATATTAGAATTGAGTCCATTGGATTTTTGCTTCCCTATTCTTGTGACCCTTTACTAAGAAGAATGTGTTCCAGCTCCATCCAGGTTAATACAAAACATGTAAAGTCTCTGTCTTTTTTAATGGCTGAATAGTGTTTATGATTAGTGATCTACAGTTCTTCTAATCACCATTTCACGTGTGCCTTGTACCCTTGTGATTATTTTCATCATAAATTCTATTTTATTATTAAAATTCCTTCTCTAGCTTTCTTATGGTTTACCTTACTTGCAATTTTCCATTTATTATTTTCAAACCCTTCAATATCCTTTTCTTTCTTTCTTTTTTTTTTTTTAAGAGACAGAGTCTCAAGCTGTTGCCCTGGGTAGAGTGCTGTGGCATCACAGCTCACAGCAACCTCCAACTCTTGGGTGTAAGTGATTCTCTTGCATCTGCCTCCCAAGTAGCTGGGACTGCAGGCACCCACCACAATGCCTGGCTATTTTTTGGTTGCAGTTGTCGTTGTTTGGCAGGCCAGGCTGGATTTGAACCCACCGGCTCTGGTGTATGTGGCTGGGGCCCTAGCCGCTTGAGCTACAGGCGCCAAGCCAATATCCTTTTATTTCAAAAGAGAGGGGATATTTATTATTATTTTTGTCTTTTTTTATATATATATATATATATTTTTTTTTTTTTTTTGAGACAGGCCTCAAGCTGTCACCTTGGATAGAGTGCTGTGTCATCACAGCTCAAGGCAACCTCCAACTCCTGGGCTTAGGCGAGTCTCCTGCCTCTGCTCCCCAAGTAGCTGGGACCACAGGCGCCCGCCACAATGGCCGGCCATTTTTTTTTTTTTTGGTTGCAGCCATCATTGTTGTTTGGCGGGCCCGGACTGGATTCGAACCTGCCAGCTCAGGTGTACATGGCTGGCGCACCAGCCCATTGAGCCATAGGCGCCAAGCCTATTTTTGTCTTTTTTTAGACTTTTTGTTTTTTTTTTGAGACATAGTCTCACTTTGTCACCCTCAGTAGAGTGCCATGGCATTATAGCTCACAGCAACCTTAGACTCTTGGGCTCAAGTGATCCTTTTGCCTTAGCCTCCCAAGTAGCTGGGACTACAGGTGCCCACCACAACAGGGTCTCACTCTGGCTCAGGCTGGTCTTGAACTCTAGAGCTCAGGCAATCCATCTGCCTTGTTTTTCCGACTTTTAATCTTTGACTTTAAAGTCTGTGTACTTTAAGACCAAGATAGGTCCTCAATTCTTAAAGAAATAGACTCTGAGACAAGAAAACAGAGCAGAGACAGGGATCTCTTTCCTTTTTTTCTTTTTTAGAGATGCGTCTTGCTCTGTTGCCCAAGCTAGAGTGCAGTAACACAGTCACAGCTCACTGTAACTTAGAATTTCTGGTCTCAAGAGAACTTCCCTTCTCAGCTTCCTAAGCTCTCAAGTGACTGGGACTACAGGCATGTGCCCCCACAGCCAGCTTTTTTTTTTTTTTTTTTGAGACAGTCTCATTATGTCACCCTTGGTAGAGTGCTGTGGCATCATAGCTCACAGCAACCTCAAACTCTTGGGCTTAAGTGATTCTCTTGCCTCAGCCTCCCAACTAGTTGGGACTGCAGGCGCCCACCACAACGCCCAGCTATTTTTGGTTGCAGTTGTCGTTGTTTAGCAGGCCTGGGCCAGGCTCAAACCTGCCAGCCTTGGTGTATGTGGCCCGCACCCTTACTCACTGAGCTACGGGTGCCGGGCCTCATCCAGCTAATTTATTTTATTTCATTTTTTGTAGATATGCAGTCTCCCTATGTTACCCAGGCTGGTTTTGAACTCCTGGCCTCAGGTGATCCTCTCAAAAGGCTGAGACTGTAGGTATGAACCACTGACCTTGCCCAAGGACCTGTTTTTGTTAGAAGGGTGAAATGCAAGATGGGAGTTAGATTATAGGGGTGCAGGAAAGATTAGTGTTATTAGAGTCAAGGACAAAGTCAAATGCAGTAAATATGAAATATTAAACTATATTAATATTATCTTAATATTTTAATATATAATAACATTTAGTAAATATAATGTTTTAATATATAATAATAAATATTTTAACATCAATACAATTAATTACTAAATATTATTTTAACATTTAACATTAATATGTAATGATTAATATGTGATATTTGTAAATGTTGTTTTTTTTTTTTTATTAAATCATAGCTGTGTACATTAGTGCAATCAAGGGGTACAATGTGCTGCTTTCATACACAATCTGAAATGTTTTCATCAAACTGTTTAACATACCCTTCATGGCATTTTCTTAGTTATTGTATGAAGACATTTGTATTCTGCATTTAGTAAGTTTTGCCTGTACCCTTCTAAGATGCACCATAGCTGTGGCCCCCCAATTACCCTC
>CAUYRH010180710.1:0-15592 GCA_963574655.1 Perodicticus potto
AGTCTCTTGCCTCTGCCTCCCAAGTAGCTGGGACTACAGGCGCCTGCCACAGCGCCCTGCTATTTTTTTTTTTTTTTTTTTTTGGTTGTAGTTGTCATTGTTGTTTGGCAGGCTTGGGCTGGATTTGAACCCGCCAGCTCTGGCGTATGTGGCTGGCACCTTAGCTGCTTAAGCTACAGGTGCTGAGCCCGCTGTCATTTTTTTTTTTTTTTTTGTAGAGACAGAGTCTCACTTTATCGCCGTCTGTAGAGTGCTGTGGCATCAAACAGCTCACAGCAACCTCCAACTCCTGGGTTTAGGGAATTCTCTTGCCTCAGCCTCCCGAGTAGCTGGGACTACAGGCGCCCGCCACAACGCCTGGCTATTTTGTTTGTTTGTTTGCGGTTCCCTGAGGCCGGGTTTGAACCCGCCACCTTCGGTATATGGGGCCGGCACCCTACTCGCTGAGCCACAGGCGCCGCCCTCTGCTGTCATTTTTAAAAAACGTTCAGATTAATATGAGGGTACAAATGTTTAGGTTACATTATTTTCATTTCTAAGGTAAAGTTCAAGTTGTAGTTGAACCAGGAGGCATGCTGAACACCCTGGCACTGTCCACATTAGGTGAGATTCTGTCCCTCCTCCGTGTTCCTCTCTCCCTCCTCCTTCCCTCTCCCTTGCTAGACTATACTTGTCTTTTTTCTTTCACTTGGGTGTGTTGTTTTTTATACGTTGATTTCATATTAGTATTGAGTACATTGGGTACTTTTTTTTTTCTATTCTTTAGATACTTTACCAAGAAGATTGTGTTTCAAGTCCATCCAGGTAAACACAAATGATGTAAAGTCTCCATATTTTCTTATGGCTGAATAGTACTCCAGGGTGTACATACACATATACCACAGTTTATTAATCCACTCGTGGGATGATGGGCACTTAGGTTGCTTCCACGTCTTGGCAATTGTGAATTGAGCTGCAATAAACATTCTGGTGCAAATGTCTTTGTGGTAAAATGATTTTTGTTCTTCTCAAACTGATCTTTTTAAATTTCAGAATATTAAAGGGATAAAAATACCGTTGAAACATGGGTTCAGTCAGGGCTGCAAATGTGTCCATCACCTAAAGAGGGTTCATTATACCCATTAGGCGGGTTTTTACCTTTTCCCTCTTTCCTCCTCACCCCTGCTGATTTCCAGTGACTTTTAATTGCCTCTGTGCACTTTTGTACCCATCAGTTAGTGAGTAGATTAACAAAATGTGGTATATGGTATATCATGGAGTACTATTCAACCATAGAAAAGGATGAATTAATGCCTTTTAAAGCAATTTGTAAGGAACTGTAGACCATTATCCTAAATGAAGTATCTCAGGAATGGAAAACAAAACTGACTTTTCACAAGCTGCAAAATTCAATTGAGGAAGGATAGCTTTTTCAACAAACGGCGCTGGAACAAGTGGATATCTATATCTACAGGCAAAACAACTTAAAACCCCCCAAAATCCACTTTGATCTAAACTTCCTACCTTATACAAAAATTAAATCAAAATGGACCACATCATTAAGTATAAAATGTAAATTGATAAAACTTGTAGAAAAAGGGAGGAAAAAATGTTCAGGAAATAGGGCTAGGCAAAAAGTTCTTAGACTTCATACCCAAAGCACAATCCAAAAAAGGGAATATAAATAAGTGCATGATGAAGTGAACTTTATCAAAATTAAAACTTTTGTTCTGTGAATGCCTTATTAAGAAGATGAATAGATAAGCTACAAACTGGGAGAAAATATTTGCAAAGCATAAATATGACAGAAGTCTTGCATCTAAGACATGCGATGTACTCTTAAAACTCAACAATATAAAACAAACAATTTGGGCTGGGTGCAGTGGTTCATGCCTATAATCCTGGTACTATGGGAGGCTCAGGCAGGAGGATCACTTGAGGATAGAGTTCAAGACCAGCCACGGTGGCACAAGCCTGCAGTCCCAGCTAACTCAGGAAGCTGAGGCAGGAAGACTGCTTGAGCCCAAGAGCTTGAGGTTGCAATGAGACATGATGATACCACTGCACTGTAAGCTGGGTGACAGAGCAAGACTCTGTCTCAAAAACAAATTTCAATTAGAAAATGGGTAAAAGACATGAACAGACATTTCACTGAAGATGATAAACTGCAAACTGAAGATGATAAACTGCAAAGCACAGGAAAAGATGTTCAACCTCATTGGTCATCAGAAAAATGCAAATTAAAACTGTAATGATATCACTACACAACTCTCACAAGAGCTAAAATGAAAAACCATGAGAACCCCAAGTGCTTATGAAGACATAGACAAACTTGGTCACTCATACATTGCTGGTGGGCATGTTTAAATGGTACAGACATTCTGGAAAATGATGTGGCAGTTTCCTGTAAAACAAAACATACAACTACTATATGACCCAGAAATTGCATTCTTGGAAATTTATCCCAGAGAAATTAAAACTTATGTTGACACAAGAACTTCTACATAAATGTTTACCGTAATAGCTTTTTTTCATAATATTCAAAACTGAAAACAGCCAAGATGTCCTACAACAGGTAAAATGGTTAAACAAACTGTGGTAAACCCATACCTTGAAATACTACTCAGCAATAAAAAGGAACAAACACACGGCAACTCAATGACTCTGGGGAACTAGCTGGGGAGGGAGAACCAATCCCTAAAAGGTACATGCTGTGTGACTCCATTTATACAATATTTTGAAATGATACATTTTTAGAAATAGAGAATAGATTAATGGTTGCCAGGAATTAGAAACTGGAGGATGGCGTGGATGGGAGATGAATGTGGTATGGAACTGTCCTGTACCTTGACTATGATGGCTGATATACAAACCTACACATGTGATAAAACTGTACAGAAGTAAACACACACATATACATGGCAAAAAAGACCCACACACACAAAATAAGGTTCTGATCCCCAACCTCTTCTAAAAGTACTAGTTCAGTAGCCACATAATATGACCTTCAATTTATGTCAGGCAAGTTTTACCAAATCTGTTCTCACTGCTTAGGCCACCTTTTCAACCTTCTCATACGTTTTCCTCATTGTGGGCCTGCTAAGCTAAAACTCCATTTTGAGGTTTTAGTTATTGTAGACTCTACCTTCTATACTAGTTAGGTTAGGCAGCTGTTTAGAAACAACCTTGAAATCTTAGTAACTTAACATAAGGTTTATTTCTCATTCAGAAAGGGAAAGAAAGAAGGAGGGAGAGAAGAGAGAAGGAGAGAGAGTTTGAGGGGGTGAGGAGGGAAGAGAGACACAGACAGAAAGGCAGAAACTATTTTCCCACTAGTCATAGTTACTTTTAAGAAGATATCCAATTTATAAAAATAAAAAAATACTCAAAATAAATGTATGTGAATGCTTAGTGCTAACTATCTTGTGAGTGTGAAGAAGAGTGCTGATAGAGATGTACAAAGTTCCTTCTCTGCCATGAGAACTCACATCTTGGTCTTGCCACTGATACATTAAGGTGGTGATAAGAGTCTGTGTATGGTACTATCCTTCACAGAAAATTAATAAAAAATACATTTCAAGAAAGGATGTAAAAAGAAAAGACAGATAAAGTATTCTGAATTCTTGGAGGCAGAAGGGAACACCCTAATACAATTATTTTAATATTACATATTAGGTGGTCTTAATTCAGTTATTCTGTTGAAATATTAATGATTATTCAAATCTCATTTCAAATTTCTTTCAGGAAACCAACTAAAGATGTTTTTCTTTCCTTTACCATACCCCGCCCACTCACCTTGCATCTGTTCAAGGCAGAGGTGCCATTGATGTTTGTACCTCCTACAATGAGTAACACGGTGCCTCAGCATATAGCAGTTACAACTACTCTATGGTTTCGACTTGGATCTAAAATAATACCTTCTGAGAAGATATTCACAGTAGACATATCTGATAAGGGGCTAATATCCAGAATCCACAAAGAACTCGAACAAATGAGCGAAACCTCACAAACAACCCTATTGAAAGGTGGGTAAAGACATGAAAAGATGTTTTTCAAAAGAAGATAGACAAATGGCCAAAACATAGGAAAAAATGTTCAACATCCCTAATCATCAGAGAAAGGCAAATTAAAACCATAAGGAGATATCACCTTTCCCTGTTAGAACGACTTTTATTGAAAGTCTAAAAACAAAAGATGCTGGCACAGATACAGAGAGAAAGAAACACTTAATACACTGTTGGTGGGACTGCAAATCAGTACAACCCCAATGGAAAACAGTATGGAGATTTCTCAAACAACTAAAAGTAAACCTACCAGTTCAATCCAGTAATCCCACTACTGGATATCTACCCAAAGGAAAAGAATTCATTTTATCAAAAAGACATCTGAACTTGAATGTTTATTGCAGCACGATTAACAATTGGAAGGGTTTGCAATCAACCTAAATACCCATCAATTCATGAGTAGAGTAGCAAAATACGGTATATGTATACTGTGGAGTACTATTCAGCCAAAAAAGGGATTAATTAATCCCTTTTGCAGTAATTTGGAAGGAATGGGAGATTATCCTAAGCAAAGTATCTCAAGAATGGAAAAGCAAACACCACATGTACTTTCTAATAAACTGGAACTAACTGATGGGCACACATTTGTACATAGAGGGAAGAAAAAGTCATTGGAAATCAAGCAGAGGGAAAAGGTAATATCCTACCTAACGGGTACAATCAACACTATTCAGGTGATGGGCACATTTATAGCTCTAACTCAAGCAATGTAACAAAAACATTTGTACTCCGTACTATTTTGAAATAAAAAGTAAAATAAAATAAACCTTTCTCTATAAAATAAAATAAATAAAAGTAACACCTTCCAATTATACAGCACTTTAATTTTCAAAATGCCTATATACCTTATTTTAATTCCTACCATACTCTAAAATGAAACAAATAATCTAAATCTCAGGAAGGTTAAGTAAATTATCAAAGGCCAAAGCTAATGAGAATTTATACTACACTCCCATCGAATGGCTTTTTCTATTACAGTGCACCTGTTTGTCAAGTGCTGTGAATTTTTTAAACAAAAAATACTATGCTAACTGGCACAAAAGCATAAGAACCACTATTTGTTGTCCTTTCAAATGGTGAAGTGCTCAGAATGAAGCAAGTCTATCTGAATTCTATCTGAGGAGGTTTAATTGGTGAAAATCCATCAGGTAATTTTATCTATGAGGTGGCCACTGAGCATATGCCCCAAAACAGCATTATAGTAAGGTTCCAATATACTATATTTGTTTTTTAGTCACTAACAGGAAGAAAATTGCTTTGGGGAAAAAAAATCTATCTTTCTCACAAACAATATATATTCTGCTATTTGGGAGTGATTTAAATTATGTTACATATAATTCATCTGGGGAAGGCTCTCCAGCTTGAGGAAATTCACTTGGGCACAAAATGTACATAAGTAGTATTAGTGAGAAATCTAATTTTGCAGATGTATTGAGTGTATTTCAAATCTGGATTTACATACAGAAAAGGAAATTTGGGAAGTGGAGCTCTGAGAATGTTAACCATCACATACTCCTTCCTAACAGAAGCTGAAGACTTGTTACATTCTAATCTTAGTACCTTAATCTAACCTATAAGAAGTTCTTTAGAATCAAGGGACAAAGGTGTGACAATGAATCTATTTTGTCTATAAAGGGGAGCAGAGATGAGCAAGTGGCTCATTAAACAATGAAAAACATAAAATACCTTTCAATTAACTGCAATGGGAAGAACCAAGTGTCTCTATTGAGCATAAGAGACCCTAAAAATGAGCCTCATAAACAGAGATGTCTTTGTGCTGCTAGCACACCTCTGGCAGATCAAGGGCATTTGCTTCTCAAGTATCTGAAGCAGAACATTAGACTGAAAAACACAAGAGATGACCTCACCAATCAACCAACACAACCAAAATTTCCCAAAGAATTTAAGAAAAATAAGAGTAAAAGAAACGACCTTGATCAGCAAATCAGATTCTATTCCAGAAGATGAAAGAGGAAGAAGACACTTTAATTAAAATTCAAAGGCACCTTTTGGCATCATAGCATTTGCTACTCTTCAGATATGAGAGGTTGAAGGTAATGTCTTAAAAATCTTCCTGGTCTTACCAATACTTCTTGAAAAAAAAAATCCAACACAAAAAGCCTAATTTAAAACATTCTCCTCAAACAATAAATACTATTTGGGTAAAAACAGAAGTATGATCATGACATATCACACAAAGCTGCTTCTCTAAAATGATCCTAAAGGCATTTTATACAAGAATTAGTTATACCACGATAGACAGCTAAGAATGTTTTACATAAAAAGAAAAATAAGGTGTTTATAGCCATGTAGCCCAGCATTAATGGAACTGTATCTTGAAAACATTATAAGATCTATTATGTCTTTTTAAGTTACTCTGCATAACTCTTTCTGCCCTATATAGCAGCACCAATGTTGTGAGCAGCTATCAAATAACTATGTGGTTCTATCCCATGTGAGACTGCAATGATTATGGATGAAATATATTTAAGTCTTGAAGCTTTGAGACACCTTCTAAAAGAAGTAAAATGCCATGAAAACACTCAGTAAATTTTCAAATAATGACAAGTATAAGACTTTCCATTGCCCAATCCTTTATTGTGGTGTTCGATAAATATTAACAAACACAACAATGGTTTGGTACATGAAGAAACAGAAAATACATATCCTTTACTCTCCTTCCCCTCTCTAAGAGAAGTAGCTCCATATACTTAAAACAAGTAACAAATTGGCTCAGATGGATTGCCAACTCTGTTATAAGTGGTCCCAGAAGAGCTGGAGTTGCTGCAGTTTCAGTGACTGCCAACTCATAAGACAGATGTGTGACTACAGCATTGCCATAAAGCCAGACTCAAAATAATGCTATAAATTTTTACAATGAGAAAGACAGAAGGGGAAACTGGTATTTGACTATAGTTACTATTAACTTTCAATTATCTATACTAATCAAGGGGGAAAGAGGTACACATCATGTTAAACAATGGATAAATATTAAATTCTAAGACTGGCTATTATCTGCACATGTTCAGACACTCTTTAACTTAATACTTTTTTTTTTTTTTGCAGTTTTTTTTTTTGGCCAGGGCTGGGTTTGAACCCGCCACCTCTGACATGTGGGTCCAGCGTCCTACTCCTTTGAGCCACAGGTCCTGCCAACTCAATACTTTTATACTTATCTGTGATTCTTTTCTAGTTTAGTCTCATCACTGTTGGTTCCACATAGGTTAGAGGAAGAAAGGGGCCTGGTTCTTTATAATTAATTCATTAATATTGAAAAGTTGATTACAGACTAATATTTTAATATTTAAATTATAATGTTTAATTCCAAATCACTTTTAAAGAGCTGATTTTTTAGTTAAATATATGTTCCTATTAGTATAACAGTTGCCATGTTTTACGATGGAAAAAATATTTGTATCAACATTAAAGATGCTAAATCACAAAAGCATTTCCCAAAAATGTTTTAAGATTTGACTTTATATATAAGTTCATGATTGTTCTTTAATTAAAAATATTTGTATCCTTAAAATGATACATTCATTAGTTTTTCTTTAACTATTATTTGAATGTGAACTAATGGATTCATTGAGTTTAATCTTAAAACTCTCCAGTTCACATACCACTTCAGTAATGTGATCCAATTAACTACTGAAAAGCAAAATAAAACAACAAAAAGACCTATTTTAGGAGGTCTTAGCATAATTAAGTCCTGCCTCTCTCCATTTCTTGATCATGTTATTTCCTGACATGAAAAAGAAAGGCACCTTAGGTGAGAATGGCAAAAAGGAGCCTACCAGGCTTTTCCCCATTCCTTATTATGGCCTCCTTTGTGTCAGTTGAGAACCTATAAGAAATTTCACCAGCTTTCCAGATCAAACGAATTTTTAGCAAAAAAGAAACTTCCGGTAATCATTACATTCCACTGTTATTCTTTTTATCCTATGTTGACTGAGACCTCTACCTTTAAGACACCTTAAATTTATATCCCACCCCAAGTACTATCATACTTTGAAAACTTCTGTCCTCTACTATTAGATACATGACTAAGATTTGTCAATATGTCCCACGATGCAAAGCATACCAGAAGTAGGAATACCATTCTGGTAATAAGAAAAACTGGACTCTGGCTCTAGCTATACCATTAATTAACTGTGTTCTTAAGGAAATCACTCAACACCTCCTGACCACAGTTTCTTCATTTAAAATAGTAGTCCCTTACAATGCTAACAACCTTAATTTTACTAAGGGAACACTGTTTGAAATCTTTGAGATTTCATTTATGACAATTAGGATTCCTACCAAGAGAAAAATCACCATAATTTTTCTTTATAACTCAAATTACATTTTGACACTCCCCTACTTCACCCAAGAAGCATTCCTGACTACAGAAAAGTATGCAACAGACATGCTAAGATAAACTTTATATAGATATATAAAGATAACTATATAAAGATAACTAAGTTAAACTTTATATAAATTCATTCCTCAGTGTTTATCAGTTACAGACATTCTCCCTCATCTCAGCTGTTGTTGCAACTTCTTTAGGTAAATGGCTTTTAATGATAATCTACCTAGAATTGCCTTCACTAGACTCAATTCCATAACTACATTTTTAATCACATGACCCATTTTTTTCTCTCACCCCACATCATATACATAGTAAATTCTGATCACCAGTAACCGCTCCTGCCATTACCATTTACTGACATTGCTTTCTTTTAATCCTTACAAAGCGCCTAGAAAATAGATACTATCTCTCATTTTAAAAATGAGTATATGCCACCATTTAAGGTTGCCCCACTCAGAAATAGTGCTATGAGAGCACAGAGTGACTGCATGAGTCACCAGGAATGAAGAGAGAAGCAGGAAGGGAAGTCAGTGGAGGGAAAATAGGGTCAACTCAACCCAATAGCCTAGAGTTAAGCTAAGAAAAGGTAAAGAGGAAGGGAAAGAGGATAGAAGGAAAAGAAAAACATAAAAGAAACCACAGGGTGGCGCCTGTGGCTCAAGGAGTAGGGCGCCAGCCCCATATACCGGAGCGGGCAGGTTCAAACCTGGCCACGGCCAAAATACTACAAAAAAAAAACAAAAACAAAAAACAAACAAAAAAAAAAAACACAAAAACAAAAAAAGAAAAAAAAGAAAAGAAAAGAAACAAACCACAGACGAGGCAAAACCCAACAAAAAACCCTTCTGGCAACATGAGAAAAACATAATAGATCAACTCCCCTAAGTGATCATAATGGAGCTACCACAGAAAATTCCAACCATAAAGAAACTGTTGAAATGACAAAAATGGATTTCAGACTATGGATGGCAAATAAGACAAATGGAGAAAGTAGAAAACCAGCACAAAGAAGTCCCCAAAAATGTCTCAAGAAATCAGTGAAATTAGACAAAGTCACCAAAGATCTGGACATAATTAGGAAGGATATAACAGAGCTGAAAGAATTAAGAGACTTTCACGGAATTTCAAAACACAGCAGAGAAGCTCAGTGGTTAGGGCGCTGGCCACATGCACCAGGGCTGGTAAGTTTGAACCCGGCCTGGCCTGCTAAACAACAATAACAACAACAAAAACAAATAGCTGGGTGTTGTGGCAGGCGCCTGTGGTCCCAGCTACTTGGAAGGCTGAGGCAAGAGAATCGCTTAAGCCCAAGAGTTTGAGGTTGCTGTGAGCTGTGACATCCGGCATTCTACTGAGAGCAACATAGTGAGACTCTGTCTCAAAAAAAAAAAAAACAAAACACACAGCAGAGAGTTTCAGCAACAGATTAAACTGTGGAGAAGAAAGAATCTCAGAACTTGAAGATTTTCAAGCTAACATCAATCATTTAAAGAAGCAGAAGAGAGCAAAAGCAGAGCAATCTCTTAGAGAAATACAGGACTATGCAAAGCATAAAAACTTATGAATCATAGATATCCCTTGTCAGGGCCCTGGACTGGCCAGGTCTCAGGCCCAGCTTAACTAGGTTCCGGACACGGACCGCTAAGTTGCCTTGCTCAGGTACAGTTTCTCTTAGGTGCCTGAGGGCTATCTACTTTAGCTGGAGAGAGAGAGAGTGGGAGCCTTAGAGAGAATAAAGCAGTCTTCTTAGAAAGATAGATCTTAGTCTTTAGCAGAGCTTTGTAATCTTCAGCAGAGAGACTCTGTGCTGGCGTTCTGCAGGCAGGAGAGGAAACAGAGTCAGAGTAAGCGGGTCCATGATAGAATGTGCATGCCCTTCAACTGCCTTTTCCTCCAGCCTAATATAAGGTTGATCTCATGCTTCTGAACACCACAGGTATAGAGACTGACAATTCACCACTACTCTCATCTTGTGAGCTCTCATGCTTGTTAGGAGAGCTAAATCCCTCTCCATGCCCTTTCCACCAAGGTGTTCCATTATTTAGCTATACAGGTATTTCTTATAACTCTCACTCCTCCTAGCCATAGGCTATATGGGCTACAACAATCCCTAAAGGAGAAGAAAACAGTCCCAAATCACGGTAGTTCTACCAGGAGACATAGTTTAAAATTTCTCAAGCATTGCCAGACAGTTACAAGATGGCTATCATACTCCAAAATGACTCAGTTCAAACAAAGAATCTCCTAGACACAATTCAGGCCAAAGTCAAAATGAAAGAGAAAATTCTACAAGCTTCCAGGTGTAAGCAGCCTCTGACCTATAAGGGTAAACCCATCAGTACATCAGGTTAACAGCTGATTTCTCAGCAGAAACTTTATAAGCCGGAAGAGAGTGGGCTCCTATCTTCAGTCTTATCAAGCAGAACAACTCCCAACCTAGGGTTCTGTATCCTGTAAAACTAAGTTTCATACTTGAAGGAGAAATCAAATCCTTTCCTGACACATAAACTTTGAGGAAATATGTCACTACTAGACCTGCCCTGCAGGAAGTACTCAGACGCATATGTACACAGAACAACACAAGAGTCTCCCAGCTAAGTAAAACTACCTAGTAACTTGTATATTTTTGATCTTTTAATGAAAATCTTGGTTACTATCATCATTGATATACTTATGCATTTGCTTTACTCTATAATATGTATGAAATGATAGTCATAATGGCATTATAATTCTGAAACTAATGATGAAACTATTAAAAAAGTTTAAGATTTCATTGCAGTTCTTTCTATCCTTAGGGACTACATCCTAGTAAGGACACATCATCAAGTACACTATGTTTAAAAGTTACCTGAACTCAGTAACTATTTTATAAATTAGTAATATGGATTTGTTCAGTTTCAGTATGCACTCAATTTTAGTATTTGTCTTTCTTCCCATTATTTTTGGCTTAAATATAATTTTTTTACGTATATAAAACATTTCTATGACCCCCCAGGTCAAAACTGTATAAAAAGATACATGCAAAAGTCTTGCTTCTATCCATACTCCCTATATTCATTCTATTCCTATCCACTTTCTATATTCATTAATTTCTATTCCATCCTGTGTTTCATTTTACAAAAATAAGCAATTATAATTTTTCACAACTAATGTAAACATACTGTGAGTTAAACAACAGTCTGCAATTGAACTCTAATATGAGTGTGGTCACAGAGCACACAACCTGACTTATCTCTCATTTTCTCCTTGCAATACACAGAGCTTGGCATACAAAGAAAGTCCCACCTGATCTCTGGTCAATCCACTGCATAGAGTCCACATGCACATTCAGAATTTTGCAGATTTGCTGGAGCTAAAAAATCACACAAGACTTTTCAGATTATGATTGTTCTTAAGTAGTAAACACAAAACATAAGAAATTGAAATTAGAAAGTGACTTTCAATTTCATCCTATAAAAATGAACTGAGAATATACTAAATATTAATGGGTTTTTTGCTATTTTATATTTGTAATTCTACTCATTATCTTTATGTATTAGTTCAATCTAATTGTTTTGAAACTGCCAGAAATTGGCTACCCATAATTCAATAAGAAACCAACTACAACAGTACAAAAATGAAGAATATTAAGACATTTCACAAGATGATAGATTCATACAAAAAAATTAAAATAGCACTATTTGCCAACCAAATCAGCAATTTTTAAAATATGGTAATACTCATTTGGCAAGTATATGGGAAAAATAAGTACATTTGTATATACCTGATAGTAATATAAATTAGTGCAACCTTATAAAATATAAATTTTTACCATATATATCAAAAGTTTTCAAATATAAATACCTTGTGACTCAGTATATTCTACTTCCAGGAGCCTAGTCATAAGAAATAATCAAATCTAAATACAACAGGACTATTTTATATCACCACAATTTTGAGACAATCTATCAATTAAAACTTGATTAAGTGTCTTTACTGTGGTAAAGTCACCTCTGACATAATCTTAACAGTGCCATTAAAATTCATGTTTTCAATGAATGGTCAAAAGTTTGGGAAAATACCCTGAAAGAATATTAAGTGAAGACAGAATACAAACATCTATACAGGTATGTTTCTAGTACTATTTCAAACAAAAGAAATATTTTTACCAGCATAGCAAAAAGACTAAAAAGAAATATATCAATATATTAGCAAGGTACTGGTAATACATAACATAGGCTATTTAATGTTTTTATGGATTTTGTAAGAAAATGTGACTGAATAACATAGAACATAATAAGAACATGCTCAATAAAAACTTTAGATATTAGATAGTTTTTCCTATCCCCGCCTAAAAGGGGGAATAAAAATAGTTAAATCTCACCACTACGAATACTGGAACATATAGCTGCTATTTTCCTACCCTGGTATATGGCCCATAGTAATAAAGCTTTGTTGATCTGATTACAGTAAATAACAGGAATCTTGTTGTTCAAAAATGTTTTTCTTGCTGTGTCCAAGGATTTGTGCTATATAAAGAGATGAGTTGTTACTGATTTCTTGCTTCTTTTGTTCTGCCATCAAGGCAGCTATTACACTTTAATTCACTCATCCTAAATATCCCATCACCCTACAAAAAGACTCATACTATTTACTACCCATTACTAAAATAAAATAAAACATTCTAGGTTGTAGTAGAGAAAAAGGATAAAGACAGAATTACAGTCTCCTCTTACTTTGTTGAGAACACTCTTCTTACATTAATTCAAAGCAGGGGGACCAGACATCAGCTTCACGTCTAAATCTACATAGATTTATCTCTGCATCAAAATTCTATTACAATAAATAATTTTGAATTTTGAAATTATAACAGTAATATAATATTTCATTAAAAGAAAATCTGTATTTTGTCAACTCTAGATCATCTGTGTGAACACAGGGAGATAGTAGGGATAATCCAAGATTATTTTATATTTGCCTTTGTTCAACTCTGGATTCATCCAAAGTAGAGAATGGCATAATTTTTATAGCTAGAAGGGACTTAAAGATCATTTAGTCTATCCTTGACATTTTTCAAAAGAAGTAGCTAAGGCCCAGAGAGATTAAAGGACTTGAACAAAATTCTAACGCTTTCTCAGCTGTAACACACTGTCTCTTTGTAATTAAAAAAGCTAGTAATATGTATGTAAAGAACTTCCTATATATCATTGGACAAAGAGCTTACTTACCAAAGAATATTATCTCTCTCTCTCTAGTGAGATATATATATATATATATATACACACACACACACACACACACATACACACACACACACATATATAGTCATTCATCTTCACCTACTCAGATCCTGGCTCCCTCTTAATTATAATTAACTTATAGAAAGCACAACAGGAGCTCCCACAGTGGGAGATTCCTCTTACCATTACTCATGAAGAGGGAATTGGAAAAGGAGGACTCCATTTAGCTGCTAAGACAATAGGGAAAGTTACAGGAAATAAGCTCTTTAATTGGTGTATAGTAAAAGGAAAAAAAAACCAATTCTTTCTTGCCACCAAATTAATTCATGTTGTCCCAACTCTAATTGGAGCCTCAGCTGTATTTTCCAATGATATAATGCATTTTTATTATAAGCTAAGTAGTAGTCTATGGGGCAAGTGGGAATCTAATAACATATTTAACAAAGTTCCAATGGAAAAAATATATGTTAAATCTCAAATAGGTAACTTACTAAAGTTTAAAATATAACCTAACCTAAATTAAGGATTTCCTGGATATATTAAACAGACTCAAACATACCTACTAATATTTTATATGAGTATATAAGTAAGTAAAAAGAAGAATGAACTAGCTAATGAGTAAATGAACAGAAAAAAAAAAGTACAGAGACATACTTAGTTATGTGAAGAACAAAGGGGAAAACACTGACAATTTCAGAAGAGTGATTTTTCACAATCCTAGGAATAACCAAAAAAAGCTTAAAACCTTTTCTGTCTCTAAATGTTTCCTGCTCCACTAACCACATCCAAGAGCTTCACATCCCCAGAGGCAGGTAAGCAGCAATATGGACGACATGAGAAGGTGACTAGCTAAAGAAGCCATGGAATTCTATTTCATACTAAGTCGTAATTGTCTAAACACATAAAGCACTAAACACACCGGGTTAGAAGGGTCAACGGGATTTCCAAATGCATTCAGGCCATCAATAACGTCCTTGAGATCTTGGCTCATTCGTTTCAGCTGAATATCTATACTTTCAGCTAATTTGTAACTGCAAAGGCAAGTGAAATAAAGGAATTATTAAGACATGTTCTCTGTACAACCTATTGTTACTGACATTCAAAGATGATACCACCAACTGAATTTGCCCCAATTCCCCTACCTTCTTAGTGGGTCCCCGTTATGACCAATGGCACATTTTCATGGACACAGCATTTGTGACCTTATTATTACCATATTCTACAAAGAATCCAAAGGTGAAGACTTTTATCCATTTTGCTTTTTGTTGGCACCTATTTGCCCTCTGACTAAAGCTCTTGGGATTTCTGGAGCAAAAGAACACTTTTTAGGTGTCAAAATATACCCAGAGGACATTCAGATATATAAGAGAAGTTATTTACTATTTAACAATATTCAATAAATCCTGAGATGTCTTCAATGATCTTAAATACACAAATTTTCAAAGTAAAACCTTATATAAATATATACCACCAGGAAACAAAAGATGTTTTAAGAAATGAGCTTCACATAATCAAAGGTAGATAAATTTATTAAGTTCACAAATTGATTAGTTGCCTGAATTCTCAAGATTTCCATCCAAACTATCACACCCCTAACCTAGTTAATAGATATGTTTGTGAGAATCAAACTGGCCTGAGGATATTTCAACCTTAAGGTGTTTAAAGAAATGATTTGGGGGGAAGGGTGGAACAAGATGGCAGACAGCTTTTCTGCAGCCATGCACGGTGAGATCTGGGAGAAAAGACTCCAGGCACCTCTGGCTTGTTAGGCTCAGCCCAGAGACATCCCTTCAGGACAACAGTGAGGCAGCAGGGAAACTTCAGGGCCCCAAGAGGAGGACAGAATCAGTAGAGAAGCGGCACAAAGGAAAGTACTTGGCACGGTAGAGTCCAACCGGTGGGGGGGGGGGGGAAGCCCCACCTGAGAACCGTTACATACATGGACGCCCTCCCCTGAAGGTTCTAATTTGGACCTGCACACG